>BSBK01007333.1:165000-285000 GCA_027943335.1 Chamaecyparis obtusa | reverse complement strand
CCTGTTAGATTTAATAGGCATGCTAATTTTTTTAGTGCGAGCATTCAAGAAGTGATATTCATTTAAAGTAGAATTGCCTCATTGCATTTCAGCTATCAATTTTTTAGACATGCATGTAAAATGTGGAATCATAGACATTGTTGTGAAATCAGACTTTAAAAAAAAAGATCCATCATAAAACAACATATTCTCTTCCTTGAATATGCTATATAACATTAGCGATATTTGTATAAAATGGATTTAATCCTAGGTTGCATGGGTACTCGTACCCACACCCTTGGGACACATACCAGGTATTGGTACACGTACCCATGTACTGGGTACTCAGTGGGTACTTGGTGGGTACTTGGTGGAGAGCACCATAGGTAATGAATTTGATTAAGATTTCTGATTTTTTTTTCAGGTCAGAAGTTTATCATTTGCAATATGTTATTTTTATATGATTTATGATATTCTTGTTCATGTTTAAGGTTTGTTTTCTCTGTTATGCATCTAAACGTTTAACATATATATTATTACAAACATATTGCAAATCTGAAACTGAAAACAATACATTACATTTGCAAACTTTATCACTGTTCTTGGTTTGAAAACTCAATGTCATGAATCATATTTTTAGAGTTTCTATAAATATTAAATTATATTAAATTAAAAAATTGATGTACCCAAGTACCCCCCCTGTCCCCTATTTTGAAAAATAGTCATACTTGTACTCATACCCATACCCAAAGTACCCAAGTACCCCCGTCCCCGTGCAACCTTGATTTAATCAAAAAGTTTACAAAACTTTCAAAATCGGAAGGAACAAATTTAATTTCCTTGATAGCATCCTCCTTTGCTGTGCTAAAATTGGAGGATTCGAATAGGCCATAGACATGCATCAAAGATTACTCAAAATTAAAAACCAGTGCATTTATAGTTTTTAGAAGACTGTCACTAGTACATTTGAGGTCAAATTCTGACGGCCATTTGTCAGATTTGCAATGCTCATTTGTCAGAATTTTGACACCTGAGTCCATCACCGTTTTTGCGTAGAAGATTTCTATAGAAGACATATCTGTCAGTTTACTGACACCATGTCACGTCAGAAACTTGCACATGACAACAGCTTTGTTATGGCATTTCTTGTGGTTCATCCATCATAATTTCGATAACAAGACCTACCGAAAATATACAATCTTTGTTGGAACTAATTGTTGAAAACATATTCTTTCTGACATTAGAACTGTTGGAATAGCGACAATTTGCATCAAATTCTGACAGATATACCTATCGGTGATATGGCCTCATTGTCAAATGTTCTGTCAAAAATTTTCTATTTACGACACTTAAACTGTCGGAAGAGCGACAGTTGTGCAGTATTCTCCAATAGGTTTCCCTGTCGAATGTATAGCATTATTGTCGCATGAAATGTCATAAATTATTTTTTTCTGACATTTTGTCTGTCGAATGCATAGCGCTTCTGTCAAAATTAATTATAAATTGTCAAAAAATTGACGGATAGGCACATTAAAGTTAACACAGCTCAAGAGACCATCATAGGTTGTCTCTTTCTTTGGTCTATATTATTGACAAAATGTTTTACCTTTCATTAGCTCATCAAATCCGGGGATTTGAAAGAATTTAATAGAATATTTTCATGACAACGTATATTATTTAAGTTGACGTTGCACGAATTTATCTACTTCATGCACTTGTAGACTATGAGGACGGTGATAAAGAAGCATGGCCATGGGAGGAGATGCTTCTTTATCACCGTCTTCATAGTATACAAGTGCGTGAAGTAGATAAATTTGTGCAACGTCAACTTAAATAATATACATTATCATGAAAATATTCTATTAAATTCTTTCAAATCCCCAGATTCGATGAGCTAATGAAAGGTAAAACATTCTGTCAATAATATAGTCCGAAGAAAGAGACAACCTATGATGGTCTCTTGAGTTGTGTTATCTTTAGTCCTAGCTACCTGTCGATCATCGAGAATAATCACCGCCTTGCATTTATGTACACTACACAAATTGATCACAGTCTTGCAAAAACATTTTACACTTGTACATCTCATCAATACTGGAGGCCTAAAGTAATTTTATACGATCACTAGCACATTTCGTGCATGGATGAGAAACACTATCCAAAGTTTCTAGATAACCATTTTTGAGAAGAGGAATGAGTGGAGGCCAAAGAAGGGATAATTGTGAAGGTTTTATAGATGTAGGTTACTGAATCATCATCTCTGCACTGGTACTCAATCTGACATCCACTCCATATACATTTTCTCATAATCTAAAAACTCTCCATCATTGATTCTCGTCATTTTTTCAGCATCTCCGTGGACTGAGACCTTAAATTATTGAGCTTCTCTTTGTTTTGAGAATAGTTTAACATTCTCTACTTAACAGGGCCAACCACGTGAAGGTGGAAGCTCACCCAGGCCCTCCTAGGAGCCTCTTATGATCCTTTATGACATTTTAAGACCTCTAAGATGTATTTTTAGGGATCGTAAAGGGTCATAAGGGGTTCTAGGACACAACAGCTGAGAAACATAAATGTAGGCATCATGGTCACAATTTTTTGGAGACACAACATAATTGAGTGGTTTTTTGAGATGATGCAAAGTAGTGGTTGCTTTGCATCATCTGGGAATAGCACTCAATTATGTTGTGTCTCCAAAAAAATTGTGACCATGATGCCTACATTTATGTTTCTCAGTTGTTGTGATAGGTACATCGCAGTTTGTCATTGTTGCAACAGCAGATTCTATATTCCACAAAAAAAAGGAAGACATCTTTTTAGCCTGGGTCTGGATCCTACCCCAATTGTCGAAGGATCCAAGGCCAGACTTGAAAGATGTCTTCCCATTCTATTTGCAACATTGTGTCCATCCATGATCTCAGGAACATCATTGTCTTTCCACTCTTCATTTGCCAAAATATATCGCTTCTTCAAGCTTGCATAGTAATCTTATTAATAAAATAACTCTTGCCAACATTAGGGTACCCACAGATCAAAATAGTTGATGTTATTAGTGCTTGTGCTCAAGGATATCGATTCACTGTTTTGAAATAGCCAAATCATTTTTATTTTGATTGTAGAGAAAAGGAGTGGGAGAAAACGAGCGGGTGAAAGCTGATCGAGAGCGAGAGAAGGCATTGCATTTTATTTGATCATAAATTCTCTCTAAAATGAACAATCATGTTTTCTATTTGATTCATTTTGGTGTTTCTTTTTCCCATATTCAGTAGATAAAAATCATGGCGGCAGCCACTTAGCCAACTTTTTGATGTTCCAGGTATTTTACAAAGATACAGGTATGTGGATTTATCGTTCAATTGCTTGCAGTTATTGGTCAAATGCAAATATTTTGTCACGTTGCAAGGGCAAGATATCAGTTTGGTGTTTTTGGTTTATGTTAAAAGTTGATTTGGTAAAATCCTCAAAAAACACACTACATGTTCTAAAATGTAAAGAAGTTGAATGTTAAATGTAAGATATATATCTCATCCATAATAATCAAAAGAAAGGACATGAAACTTATAAGGAGATTTACCAAACCAAAAATATAAGCGAATAGGAAACATGGATTGGTACCTTATGAATTGGTTTTTGAGGTGCACAATCTTCATCAATCTCCTCAGAACAAGACCCCTCCTCAGGAAAAATGCATTTAACACAAAAAACAAATCTACAAAACTGAACCAATGGCATGTTTAGAACAAAGAAATAGATTGATAATAATATGCTAAAAATTCTATTATGTTTAATACACACAAAAGGACCAGTCCCAACAATTATTAAACATACTTTATCTGATATGATAATAACATGCTAATTAAAATAATAAAGGTGTTATCTGCATTTAATTTGCCAATTACTAATTACACAAAAAACAAATTTAGAAAACTGAACCAATGGCATGTTCTTCGTATGTGATTTCTTCATCTTGCGAGCCTTTGGCATCATATTCAATCGCAAATTTCAAATGCATTGCATTTTATTTGATCATGAATGCTCTCTGAAATGACCACATTCTACTGGTGTCGTGCCCTAGCCCGTGCTTTAACTCCATTATTTGATGTTATTGGTGCTTGTGCTCTAGTACACAGTCAGGAAATGTAATTGTCTAATGATTATATGTAATGTTGAATGGATTAAATACTTTATTCTTGGTAGAAGTGAATGGAAGGAATAGTGTTGGTGTTAGGTTTCATTTATTATTGAATTCAATGGTTTCCAAGATGTGTTGAGGAGTTTGCTCCTTGTTTAATGTTAACTATTCCTGCACAATCCACTCATACAATAGTGAAATGCTATGTGATTGACAATTTCATACAACTGGTCCTTTGGCATGTATTAAATACAATCCAGTCACTTATTGAATGCTTTGGAGACTACTGGTTTGACTGTCCATGTGCTACCAGTGACTGAGATTCACTAAAGGATACAAAACCCTTCATTTTGGGGTTATTGTGTGTGGATTCAAATGTAGGTTTGATTTGGTTAATGTTTAGAAGAGATCAATAAAGTATTTAAAGACAATCTTACATGTTTGGAGAGGTTTGAGAGGCACTTATAATGACTGTACCCTCACAAATAGCGACATAGACTGGTTTTACTAAATTTCCTTTCTCTATTTTGAGGTTTCCTTTCTCTACCATAGGGGTACAGTCAGAGGGTTCACTGAAAAAATGATCCTTTGAATGGTTACTATGAATATGAATGATTTGATATAGCATATTGCTCATTTTACTTGAAGTTTGGAATAGCTTGTGCAAGGGTTAAAGTAGTTTTGATCATTTTGGTCGTGACTGTTCCTCTACACAGTCAGAAAATGTAACTGTCTAATGATTATATGTAATGTTGAATGGATTAAATGCTTTATTCTTGGTAGAAGTGAATGGAGTTTCCAAGATGTGTTGAGGAGTTTGCTCCTTGTTTAATGTTAACTGTTCATGCAAAATCCACTCATGCAATAGTGAAGTTACAAAACTGAACCAATGGCATGTTTACAACAAAGAAATAGAATGATAATAATTTTCTGAAAATTCTATATATTCTATTTAATACATGCCAAAGGACCAGTCGTAACAATTCTTAAACATACTAGTTATCTAATATGATCAACTGTTAATAAAGGTCTAATTCTGTAGACTGCTAGCACAGAGGAAGATTTGACCTAGCCAAATTTTCCTTGTACCACACAAAAAAAAAGTGTGATAACTATGTCTACTCCAACCTTAATTGTTTAAGAATTCATCATATTAGATAAAGTATGTTTAAGAATTGTTGGGAGTTCTATTAGACCTTTGTTGTAAACATGTCATTGGTTTTCAAATGTTTGGATTCACATTTGTTGATATTGCTGGCATATATGTTTAATCACGCCATTGTATATTACTATCACTAAAATGACTGCATTCTACTAGTGTCATGCCCTAGCCCGTGCTTTAACTCCATTATTTGATGTTATTGGTGCTTGTGCTCAAGGATATCTAATTTTTTGAAATGTTGACTGTGGTTATCAAATGGACAACCCATGAGCTTCTAGCTAGGCATCATTTGTATTAATAGATTAGGGCATCAAATGTATTGTATCATTGATAGTTAAGACTTTGTTAAAATGAAATAGGACAAAGAACAATTTTGATTTAGTTTCTCTATTTTGATCTCTAAGTGGCTTACAACCCTAGAGAAGTATATGCAGATTTACAAATGCAGTTGCAAGATACATAGCAGCCAATAATTCACAAGAAATCCATGCATCCAATTTGAATAGAAATTAATACAAATAAATAGGGTCCTCCAATGGCCCAATCATCTGGACCTTGGCTGTCCCCTCAACCAGTGACCCTTCAAAATTGGGTTATCATGCAATTAGTGATTGATCCTTCATTCTCCTGGTCTACCCTGCATCCAAACATATTGGAAATACAAAATACAATGATAACAAGTCTTTCACAATCCCCCTTCCCTTAAGGGACACTATCAACCATCGCTTCCACATAGCATTTCACTATTGTATGAGTGGATAGTGCAGGAACAGTTAACATTAAACAAGGAGCAAACTCCTCAACACATCTTTGTTGTAAACATGCCATTGGTTCAGTTTTGTAAAAAAAAATTTGTGTTAAATGCATTTAAATGGAACATTAATCATAGTAATAATATGCTTAATCCATTAGTAATTGTAGATTAAATGCCCATAACACCTTTATCAGTTTAGCATGTTATTATAAGATACTAAAGAAGACCTACTATTTATCAGAGAAATCTTCACTGTCCCCCACAATGAAGACAATGAAGATTGACCTCCTGCCCCACAAAAAGAACATTGTAATAAGAATAAGATATAATATAGTGTTAGAATAAACTTTGAACAAAGACATTTAATGCTTAAGTTAATGATCTAAAAAGCTGCAAATATAGGAATTGAAAAAGAAGATAGTGCCAAGAAACATTTTCACAACTATGAAACGTGAGGAAAAGTAATAACATTAACAATGCCAAGATTCACAGCATTAAATTTCACCTGTGGATGAGTTTTTGCAGTGGGTTTCCTAGCATCAAAAATATGTTGAGTTGCATTTGAGTTGTAAATAAGAGTATCATGTGGAACAGACCCTAAACTTTGGAAGCGTTCTCCAACCTGGCAATTCAAAACTCAATCTAGGCAAGCATCAATAAGTGAAATAAATTATAGACATCAATATCAACATCATCATAATCATTAGAATAAAATTTAAAGACATATTTTGGATAGTACTATGTTTCTTGAAATTTTTTGTGATGCTTCTAAACTTTAAAGACATATTTTATGGCTTAATGATAACATAGATTAGTGTTTTGTTTTCTGATGGAATGTTGTTGATCATTCATGGTCTTGAAGAAACTTTTGATTGTTTTGATTCTCAAGTCTTGATGTTGTTTCTCAATGTGATCCATAAGATGGTTCAGTTGGTCCTCTCTTTCTGTTTAATCATTTGTCTTCTTCATGGTGTAAGTGCTCATTAATATTCATTAATGGCGAGTGGTGATTCCTTGATAATAAAGGCATTGACAGCATTCATAATCATATAGCTCTTTACCTGATCTAGTCACATCATTAACATCGAGGTTAGTTTGTCTGGCGTCGGCCTCAACCTCAACCTGCTCATTAACAACGGCCTCTACACTCTCTACAGCTGTAATACAAATTGTTACATTAATCCAAACAACAATTGTAATTAAATTTGTATTACTACACCAATCAATTTAAGATTTATACTTGTATTACTGTGATGCATGTCATCATTGTCATCAACACACACAAGTTGTGTACGGCAAGAATCGGCAGGCTCCAAAGTTTCTAGATAACCATTTTTTAGAAGAAGAAAAAGTGGAGGCCAAAGAAGGGATAATTGTGAAGATTTTCTAGATGTAGGTTACTGAATCATCATCTCTTGTTGATATATTTCAGATTCTACTCTGGAATGAACAAACTATAGAGATCTAACATAGCTAAACATAGAATAAAGTAAACAAGAAGGGATAGAAGATACTCGGATATCAACCAAGTATACTCCAGTCTATATGCCTCGAAACTGTACTAACAAAGGTGCTGTGGAGAACTTGATTAGTACCTTAGTGTTAGTGTATTGAGGAAGAGTCTAGTCCTAACAGAGGCTTCCATCCCTAATCAACTCACAGTTAACATTGCCAATAATTGCTGGTTGTATGGATCAGATCATAATCTAATCTTCATTCATGCTCAGACTTGTTCTTATATATTAGCCAAAGCTGCTTATCTTTCACACCAATATATGCTGATCTAAGTTTGCTTAAGGTAGAGAATCAAGGTTTTGGGGGAGGGAAGCACGTTATGTTTTTGGTGCTTATCTCCCTAGAATCCAACACCATATATATATGAATTGAATTATCTTCAAGAGGGCCGACCTGGTCTTATTAAATATATTTAATGTTAAAGCCAAGAGGTCGACCTTGGGCCCTTAACTAATTCAACCAACACATATATATAAATGAAATAATAATCTCCTTATTATTATAAATCACACAAGGGTATTTATTTGATCAGTTTGATCTTGGCTAAAAGGCTATAATTATTAACACTCTACACTGGTACTCAATCTGGCCTCCACTCCATATACGTCTTCTCAAAATCTAAAAACTCTCCATCATTGATTCCTATCATTTTTTCAGCATCTCGATGGACTGAGACCTTAAATTATTGAGCTTCTCTTTGTTTCAAGAATAGTTAAACATTCTCTACTTAACAGAGCCAACCACGTGAAGGTGGAAGATCATCTGGCCCCTCCTAGGAGCCTCTTATGACCCTTTACGACATTTTAAGACCTCTAAGATGTATTCTTAGGGATTGTAAATAGTCGTAAAGGGTTATAAGGGGTCCTAGGACACAACAATTGAGAAACATAATTGTAGGCATCGTGGTCACAATTTTTTGGAGACAACGTAATTGAGTTGTATACCCAGACGGTGGAGAGCAACTCCTGCACCTTCAATTCCAAGTTGACTACATCTGTTGCTCATGAATACAAGGTCCTCCAACAAATGTATTCAACTTGGAATCAGGGGTGCAGAAGTTTCTCTACACCACCTGGGTACACAACTCAATTACGTTGTCTCCAAAAGATTGTGACTATGATGCCTACAATTATGTTTCTCAGCTATTATGAAATCTACATTTATGTTTCTTAGTTGTCATGTTTATGTGCATGTTTTTTATATATTTTTGATAGTAAGTCTAATTTAATTTTTCCGTGGACTAAGACCTTAAATCATGTAATGAGGATGCTTAGAACACTAGTTAATGAAAATTTCATTATTTAATAATAAAAATCTATTAAAATGTTTATACCTTCTCCCATTTGTTGGTGTAATTCCTCTTTGAGTATCCCCTTTCTCCTTTGCATCCAAAATGAACTCATTCCAATCCCTCATTGGAATAAAGGGAGGACGCTCAAACTTCAGCAAGACTTCATACACACAACATTTTTAGATTATGTTCAATGCGTTATTTACGTTCGTAAATCAACGTTGCATACAAATCTATGAATGGTGCATGGTACGAAGCCACGCTCAAGCTTGAAAATGATAGTCAATCCATAGTCAAGGTCAAGGAACAAATGGAACAACCAAGAAAACACTATACGTTAAATCATGTGATTGATAGCAGATTGGGGCTCACTTGAGCCATAAACATGAAGAATTATTCTAAAAAAAGATGTAAACCATATATATGCGCACTTGAGGCAAAGAGAAGTTATGTCATATCCATATTAAAATATTAGTTACAATATGAAAATACTAAACTAACTAATTCATGAGTTCATCTCTGCATATGGTCACAACAAAGATATGTGATTACAATACAAAGAAGGCATCATAAAAATATAATTTCAGAATTTTCCCTAGCCTGACACGTTTTGCACTCAAATCCTTCATCGTGGATAAGTGGAGATGGGCAGATAGATCCAGATGAGTTGTCATTGACCCAACTAAAGTATCCACAACTATTATTTCCCTGTGATGCCCAGTCTACATTAGTTCTTATATTATAATGAATAGTATTTACATTAGAAACATTAAATATATACACATCAGCAACCTTTTTTCTGTTTGGGCAGCACCAAAATTGTCGTCTAGGGTTGTTCGGTGTCCGTGAAGTCTTCAACACACACTGCCCACCACCACATCGACAATTTGGCACATTGACAAGAGTCATCGAGCCTATATATCAATAATGCACCGCACCATCGTTACTACATTTATTATTTTTATATGAAATACACCAAGGAGTACCATCAAAAATATTAACCATTTACAATAATGAAAAGTAAACCTAAATCAAATAGCTCATTTTTTTATCAGCATGTGTAGTCTCTGTGTATATGAAAAATGAAAGAAATATGAAGCTGAAATAAAATAGTGAACAAAATAGCATTCCGCATAGACTGAATGAAATATACCATCAAAAGAAGGTGACAAAATCCTGTCACGAAGCACAGACATAGGAAATCAAAAAGGGACAAAAGACAAGAAATAAGAAAAATCATTACGACTATAGAAAAATCATTTATACTATAATAAAAAATAGAAACACTCTTTGTCAACAATTTTCAAAATCATTAGGACTATAGAAAAATAATCAAGACTATACAAAATCAAATTTTAGAAATGGACGGCTCTGATGCTTTTCCATTCCAACAATTGAGCATTCATCATTTGGTATTGTGTATTCCATTTAAGTATGTCAACAATGTTCAAAATCCTATCACCAAGCACAGACAAGAAATAAGAAAAATCATTAGGACTATAGAAAAATCAAGTTCTATAAATGGACGGTTCTGATATTGCTTTGCCATTACAAAAATTGAGCATTCATCATTTGGTACTTCTTGGTGTATTCCATTTAAGTTTTTCATTTTTTGTGTTTATGTGCATGTTCTTTATGTGTTTGGCTTCTCTCCCTTGCAAGGGATGCGTTAATAGGTAATTGATTTGAAAGCATAATGATTTGACAGTCTTTTTTTAGGATAGGTGTAATCATCCCGCCAACCTTAATTAGCAACATTTGTGATATATGTCAAGTACTTATAATCAGTATGCCCAAAAAATAGAGACTTACTAGTAAAAGCATGTCCTTTGGTTTACTAGTTTACTTATAATCAATATGTCCTTTGGTTTACTAGTTTAATCTAGTTTAAGAATGGTTTGTTTCATGTTTGAATGTACCATAGAATGAAGCTTGGCTATATTAAGTACAATCTTAAGACTTGTGACTCTTCAAATTCTCTTGTTTCCTTCAGACCTCCAAACATGTGTACTTTGAGTAGCCCTCCAACAAATGGACTTGTGATGATTTTCACAATAGTACATGTGTAGGAGGACTACTCAAAGTACTGCTTAGGCAAATCTAAATGTTCATCACCTGTGCATATAAGAGTTGATCATAGAAGGTATATGGTAGACCCAACAACAAATAGATTTGTAGTGATTTTCACAATAGTACATGTGTTGCTGGGTAAGCTCCCAATAGCACTCAGGCAAATATGCATGTGCATCACCTGTGCATATGAAGTGGCCCAAATGGAAGATACAATAACTAAATTCTGCATACTCCCTATTTTGTTCTGTGTTGATATTGTCAGACATGGTCTTTCTTGAATGGAATGACTTGTTACTTGTACATTGACTAGAATGTTGGTGGAAGAAGGATGATTTGTTTGCAACCATTTTTTCAACTCTAACTTTCTCAACACAAAGGGACATTTATCATAGCCATAGAAACATGATTATTTTAAAATGAAATACACCAAGGAGTACCATCAGAAATATTGACTATTTACAATCATGAATAGTTAACCTTAATCAAATAGCTCATTTTTTTATCAGCATGTGGTCTCCGTGTATATGAAAAATGAATGAAATATCAAGCTGAAATAAAACAGTGAACACAAATTCAAATTCAAGGCCTAATTTATCAAGAGCAACAAACATTAGGATGAAATAAAAATCATTAAGAGCATAGAAAAATCATTAGGACTATGGAAAAATCATTAAGACTAGAAAATCAAGTTCTAGAAAAATCATTAAGAGTACTATAGAAAAATCATTAAGACTGTAGAAAAATCATTAAGACTACAAAATCAAGTTCTAGAAATGGACGGTTCTAATGCTTTTCCATTACAACAATTGAGCATTCATCATTTGGTACTTCTTGGTGTATTCCATTTAAGTTTTTCAGCTACCGTGTTTATGTGCATGTTCTTTATTTGTTTGGCTTTTCTCCCTCACAAGGGATATGTTGATTGGTAATTGATTTGAAAGCATAATGATTTGACTGTTCCAAGTAATGTTTTTAATCCTTTGAAGTTTCTCATGATCCTAATGTAAGTTGATTGGATTAAGAAATTTGGGGATCCAATAGGACTTTAGGGGAGTTCAATAAATGTTTTGGAAGACTTAGAGGAACTATTAGCATGACTATTCCTTCATCTACAGTGAGTTAGACTGAATTTGCTAAGTTTTTCCTTTGTTTTGAAGTGTATTTTGTAATATATTTCCTTTCCATGGACCCAAAGACCTAGGACCCATGGAAAAAGGATACTAACAATGTATTATACAACTCTAATGTTCTTGACTTGCAGAGATTTGAGAAAGTAAAGAGAACACTGGCTATGTTTAATGTTAACTGTTCCTGCACAATCCACTCATACAACAGTGAAATGCTATGTGATTGACAATTTCATACAACTAGTCCTTTGGCGTGTATTAGAATAGAATTTTCAGCATATTATTATCATTCTATTTCTTTTTTGTAAACATGTCATTGGTTCAGTTTTAATCTACTGGTGTCGTTCCCTAGCCCATGCTTTATCTCCATTATTTGATGTTATTCACTGTTTTGAAATGTTGACTGTGGTTATCAAATGGAAAAAATAGAAGAAAAAAAATTGTACACGAATTTTTTTTTACAAAACTGAACCAATGGCATGTTTACAACAAAAAAATAGAATTATAATAATATGCTGAAAATTCTATTTTGTTTAATACACGCCAAAGGACCAGTTGTATGAAATTGTCAATCACATAGCATTTCACTATTGTATGAGTGGATTGTGCAGGAATAGTTAACATTAAACAAGGAACAAACTCCTCAACACATCTTGGAAACCATTGAATTCAATAATAAATGAAACCTAACACCAACACTATTCCTTCCATTCACTTCTACCAAGAATTCCAACACAAGCACAAGCTATTCCAAACTTCAAGTACAAGCTATTCTAAACTTCAAGTAAAATGAGAAATATGCTATATCAAATCATTCATATTCATAGTAACCATTCAAAGGATCATTTTGTCAATGAACCTTTTGACTATACCCTTGCGACACAGAAAGGAAACCTTAAAATAGAGAAAGGAAACTTAGTAAAACCAGTCTATGTCGTTGTTTGTGAGGGTACAGTCATGATATGTGCCTCTCAAAGCTCTCCAAACATGTAAGATTGTCTTTAAATACTTTATTGATCTCTTCTAAACATTAACCAAATCAAACCTACATTTGAATCCACACACAATAATCCCAAAATGAAGGGTTTTGTATCCTTTAATGAATCTCAAACACTGGTAACGCATGGAAAGTCAAACTAGTAGTCTCCAAAGCATTCAATAAGTGATTGGATTGTATTTAATACATGCCAAAGGACCAGTTGTATGAAATTGTCAATCACATAGCATTCCACTATTGTATGAGTGGATTGTGTAGGAACAGTTAACATTAAACAAGGAGCAAACTCCTCAACACATCTTGGAAACCATTGAATTCAATAATAAATGAAACCTAACACCAACACTGTTCCATTCACTTCTACCAAGAATAAAGCATTTAATCCATTCAACATTACATATAATCATTAGACAGTTACATTTTCTGACTGTGTAGAGGAACAGTCACGATCAAAACTACTTTCACCCTTGCACAAGCTATTCTAAACTTCAAGTAAAATGAGCAATATGCTATATCAAATCATTCATATTCATAGTAACCATTCAAAGGATCATTTTGTCAATGAACCCTCTGACTGCACCCTTGCGGCAGAGAAAGGAAACCTCAAAATAGAGAAAGGAAACTTAGTAAAACCAGTCTATGCTGCTGTTTGTGAGGGTACAATCATGATACGTGCCTCTTAAACCTCTCCAAACATGTAAGAATGTCTTTAAATACTTCATTGATCTCTTCTAAACATTAACGCATGGATAGTCAAACCAATAGTCTCCAAAGCATTCAATAAGTGAATATGAATGTTTGAAAACTTTCCTCTCAACTTCCCCAACCACTCCTAATCGATTAGAGGGATTAGTTGAGTGTTTAGACACTAAAAATTCTTAAACATACTTTATCTGATATGATGAATTGTAATATCAACAAACATGAATCCAAACATTTGAAAATAGTGAATCGATATCCCTGAGCACAAGCACCGATAACATCAAATAATGGAGATAAAGCACGGGCTAGGGCATGACACTAGTTGAATGCGGTCATTTCAATGAGCATTCATGATCAAATAAAATGCAATGCATTTGAAATTTGTAGTCAAATATGATGTCAGAGGCTCGAAAGACATTGCCCGTCAAAGATACCAATCAAAGATGAAGAAATCACATACCTTCTCTCACGCTCAGTTTGCACGAAGGAAGATTTAACATGTTATTATCCTATCAGATAAAATATGTTTAAGAATTGTTGGTAAGGATAGGAATAGTGGAGATTCTAGAAATATCCCTCTAACCAATTAGGAGTGGTTGGGGAAGTTGAGAGGAAATTTTTCAAACATTCATATTCACTTATTGAATGCTTTGGAGACTACTGGTTTGACTGTCCATGCATTACCAGTGACTGAGATTCATTAAAGGATACAAAACCCTTCATTTTGGGTTATTGTGTGTGGATTCATCTGCTTTAGCCAAGAAGATCAAGAAGATGGGGTAGGAGGACATTGTGGTAGAAGAATTATTTAAAGAAGCAAGAAGAAGCAATAGAAAAGTTTTCAGGAGTTTGGAACAACATTTTAGAATCCATGAATGGTATGGGTAAGGTGACCTTCATTCTTGACCGTGACTTCAATGAAACATTGGATATGGCTGGTAAGAAGAAGGGTCACTTGTTGATAGTGTTCCTTGAGGGAAGGGGGATTTTTGAAAGACTTGTTATCATTGTATTGTATATTTCCAATATGTTTGGATGCAGGGCAGACCAGGAGAATGAAGGATCACTCACTGATTGTGTGATAACCCAGTTTTGAAGGGTCACTGGTTGAGGGGACAGTCAAGGTCCAGATGTTGATAGTAATTCATTGAGGGAAGGGGGATTGTAAAAGACTTGTTATCATTGTATTGTGTATTTCCAATATGTTTGGATGCAGGGCAGACTAGGAGAATGAAGGATCACTCACTAATTGCATGATAACCCAGTTTTGAAGGGTCATTGGTTGAGGGGACAGTCAAGGTCTGGATGTTGATAGTGTTCCTTGAGGGAAGGGGGATTGTGAAAGGCTTGTTATCATTGTATTGTGTATTTCCAATATGTTTGGATGCAAGGCAAACCAGGAGAATGAATGATCACTCACTGATTGCATGATAACCCAGTTTTGAAGGGTCACTGGAAGAGGGGGGAATGAAGGATCACTCACTAGTTGCATGATAACCCCACCAAGCATTCTTTCCTTTAAGTTTCCACAATATCTTAAAATATGATCAGTATTCTTTACTTTCTTCTATATGCTATTCTTTCTATGGTTTTGTTATCTCAGAAATATATCAAAAACATTGCAGATGTGCATATAAAAGTAAAATATTGTCCTTCAATTGTTCCACATTAAAGCATTTCCTCTTGGGAATATTCTCTTCATTTGTACAATATCTATCAAAAATGGTTCCCATATTTCTTCAAGATCTATTTTAATCTGTATACTACAATTTTGATTAGATTTGACCAATAGTTGATTTCATTGGTATTTTATAGCATATACTCCTAATGTGAAATGTGGAGAGAAAGAAAGAGACACACTAGGTATGAATTACATGATATACCCATCATCACTTAGCACTTAAATAATAAATTATGGACAGGGAACAACCCCCTAACTTCTGGATGTTTGTTTCATGTTGGCCTCTTATTATATGCAAAGGTAGGCTTGTCTTAGGCTAACAACCCCAGTGTAGGGGCCATAAATTATGGATCCCAAAATAGTGCACACTTGTGTTAAATTAGGTTCACTATACTACAAGGGAATGGAAACCATGCAATAGTGCCTCATGGGGATGGAAGAAACCCTTCACCAAGAAGATGATTGTGTCTGCAATATTTACTAGAGGCAAAGAACATAATTTGGTTCCAGCAATTACTCCTAGAAGATAATGGCACCCACAAAACACTTGGAAAAGATAGCACTCACTATATCTTTTATCACTCTTTTAAAGCTGGGACAATAAATCTCAAAGATTGATCAACGAATTCTTGAACACAAAGAACCATTTACAGTTATGATTCATGTGTACAATAGCCAACAACCAGTTGTTCCAATCATGGTGTCCAATAATTATGTTAGAAAAAGCATCTACAAATCCCTTACACAACCATAATAGATTCAAACCATGAACCGTAAGAACCTAACAATGGGACTAAGAAAGATACAGCCTAAACAAATCTTGATCATATTCCACCCTATTGTAAGGCCCAAGAAGTAACTCTATCTTAAAGCTACACATTCCTCTAGAGAAGCTCAAAGGTCAGGTAGCTGAAGCATAGCAATACTTGAATGAATATAGGAATAATTTGATGTACAATCATTTGCTAGCTTGGTTTGTGGGTTTTCCACATAATATTTTCCCTTTAACCACATTTATAGTTTGAGAAAATCAAAAAAAATTGTTTCAGATTTATATTATCCTTTTGAACTAGCACACTGCCATCAAAATGCATAATCATTGGTCATATCAAGAAAATTCCTATTGATTAGTAGGATATCCTTATAAAAATTTGATGCATGGATTTCTTGTGAATTATCGACTGCTATGTATCGTGCAACTATGAAAGGAATAGTGTTGGTGTTAGGTTTCATTTATTATTGAATTTAATGGTTTCCAAGATGTGTTGAGGAGTTTGCTCCTTGTTTAATGTTAATTGTTCCTACACAATCCACTCATAAAATAGTGAAATGCTATGTGGAAGGGATGGTTGATAGTGTTCCTTGCTGGAAGGGGGATTGTGAAAGACTTGTTATCATTGTATTGTGTGTTTCCAATATGTTTGGATGTAAGGCAGACTAGGAGAATGAAGGATCACTCATTGATTGCATGATAACCCAGTTTTGAAGGGTCACTAGTTGAGGGGACAATCAAGGTTTGGATGATTGGGCCATTAGAGGACCCTAGTTCTTTGTATTAATTGCTATTCAAATTGGATGCATGTATTTCTTGTGAATTATTGGCTGCTATGTATCCTGCAACTAGATCTATAAATCTGCATATACTTCTCTAGGGTTGTAAGCCACTTAGGGATCAAAATAGAGAAACTAAATAAAAATCGTTCTTTGTCCTACTTCCTTTTAACAAAGTCTCAACTATCAATGATACAATACATTTGATGCCCTAAGCTATCAATACAAATGGCACCTAGCTAGAAGCTCACGGGCTGTCCATTTGATAACCACAGTCAACATTTCAAAAAAATGGATATCCTTGAGCACAAGCACCAATAACATCAAATAATGGAGTTAAAGCATGGGCTAGGGCATGGCACCAGTAGAATATGGTCATTTCAGTGACATCAATATACAATGGCATCATTAAACACATATGCTAGTAATATCAACAAACGTGAATCCAAACATTTGAATACAGTGAATTGATATCCTTGAGCACAAGCACCATTAACATCAAATAATAGAGATAAAGCACTGGATAGGGCATGACACCAGTAGAATGCGGTCATTTCAGAGAGCAACTCCCTCAACAATAAAATGAAATGCATTCAAATATGATGCCAGAGGCTCAAAAGATGAAGAAATCACATACCTTCTCCCACGCTCAGCTTTTGCTCCTTTTCTCCCGCTCTCCAATCAAAATAAAAATGATGAGGTTGTTTCACTTTTTTTTTTAATGTATACCCCGAATCTGTCAGAGTTCTGATGGTCAATTAAACACCCATTGGAATACCAACATCATTGGGGCCTATTACAAAAAGAAAACACCAAATTCATAAGAAAAAGTTACCCGTCAGAAACTTCTGTCAAAATTTGGCTCCAAATGTAGTAGTGTGTCCAAGCATGTTAGTGTACAATATTGGCAATTTATTTTTCTTCCAAGCATGATAAACTGTTTGGGTTCCTGGAAAAGGTTATGATTAATCTTCTAAAATTTGGAACAATATTGGCAGTTTATTTTTCTTATTTGTGTCTGACTATCGTATTCTAAAAACCAAATCTAAAATGAAGATATTTCATTATGTAGAAATTCAGAGAAGGAACCCATAAAGATCATGTGATTAAATATTGCAAATTCTCTTCCATTTTTTCAATTTGATTAAATTCAACATAGCTCTTCTGATACACAAAAAAAGAAAACTTAAGTTATAGGTATCGTACCTTGTCAAATTTGAATTCCTGCTAAAATTAGCAAAGGCGTTGAGGACTGGGTGTTGGTAACTGCTTAATTCCAATGATATAGATCACAGGACCTAATTTTATGCAATATATCTCTTGAATTAATCAAACATAATACCAAATATTCAGTTTAAATATACAGTAAACTAAAAATGCAGGAAAAGAAAGAGTTCTCTCTACCTTTTCGTAACAACAGTGAAATATATCAGGGAATGGATCGTCTGTATCTTCTCTCGTTTGTATCTTCTCTAAAAAATCTCTCTCTTAGAGAGCCCTACACATAACACACCGACTTTCAATAAAACAACATATAATAGAAACGATGGCAGAAGAAAAAACCAAATTTTAGTCCCTGACATAATTCTGTTGTCCCCAAAATCTGATTGCTATTCTTTCCTTTAAAATTGTACTTTCATGTATGCATTGCATCTGCTATAAAATGATAGTAACGTAGGCAAGCTCAGTCGCTTCATCTTCCATACAACATTTGAATCGCTTTACCTTCCACATTAGATTATTGATGGGTTGTTGCATTGGCAATGTATTGTCAAAAAATGCACCTAAATAAAATAGAGAAAAAAAGTGAATGCTATCATTCATATTCCTTTTTAAGGCCACCTTCGTATTCCTTATGCAACTCACAAAGCAATCCCACTATTTTTTAATAAATTGTCAAGCTGGCGGTGAAAGATGAAAGGTTTCTTTTTTCTTACACCATTTTTTAAGATGACCTCCTATGAGGGATTTGATGTCACTTTGGCCCCGTTTTTTTGTTGGAATTCGATTAGAATTGGGTGTGGGACTTTCGCTTTTCAACCAAATCCACCGTTTGGGACACAAAATTGCAATTCGGGGTTACATGTTCAAAATCCAGTTTTGCCCCTGAAATGGGTGCCACCATTTTCCCACCGAAGAGGTGGAATTCGAAAACAAAATCTAGTTATCGAAAATATTGAAGCAAATTTTATAAATCCGTCGGGTTCGCGAACTTCCCGTATTCATTTTGGGGTTTTTGAAAGAGGGTTTTTCACCATTTTCTCACGCTCACGTTCTGCTGGGTTTCCACCATTTTGGTGCTCTCTACAAATCAGGTCATCAACCACCATTCTTGCACTTGCCTTCTTTGCAAATCAGGTAGTTCTTTTGTGTATTGTAGCTTTGGCTCTTGTATATGGTTTGAGGGTTTGATTTTTTTGGAAAGTTCTTTGCTACTTGGTTTGAGGCTCTATTCTGGCAACAATCCCTCTCTAGCCAATTGTTCCTCTTCTTCTTGAATGTTTTATATACCCTAATGTTTTATAGGCCTTCATAAAATCCTTCCTTCTACATTGATGCCCAAGTGGGTATCATGTTTGTGATGCGATTGTATCAAATCTATTGCGTTTGCAAGAAGGGGGTTTCTCATAGGCAATAAATGTTAGTAAATTTGATAGGATTTTTGTGTTCTATTGTTACTCGACTGATGCAACTTTGGGTTGGTGTACAAATTTAATTATCAGCCATTCAACCCTGAAATGTCATGAAAATTATTTGACTCTATATGTCCAATGTTGTTTCTGCAATACTGATTAGATTGTTAGCTACACTATCTGAACTATGGCTTGCTATGGTCATTCATGATTTTAATTTTTGGAGTTGTGCGTTAGTTGAAAATTTCAAAGAAATTTTTAGTTCTCATAATTTTTTCACGTATTGAAGATGTTTGAGTATTCAAGAACCTTTGTTGTACCTTCTACATAGATAAGTTCCTTCTTCATTTTCTTTTATTATAAGGATCGCAATTTTATTGTCTAAATTCGATGGGTGAGAAAGTTTCTCTCGTAAATGGTTACACGAAGTTGAAAGAGAAATCTACACTACCATGAATTACAACTGTGTTACTTAAAAAATGTGAAGAGAGTTTAGTGAAAGTTATATTTGAATATGAAATATTTTCTATTAAGTGGTGAACTCTGTGGATTAACCATTTATTGGTAATCAACTATCCTTTATCACTCTCCCCTCCGTGCCCCTTCTTGCTTACAATAGCTACTTTTTTATGCACCAATGAAAGCTTTAGTAGGGATCAACTCTTCTCCTAATATTGATATGAATTGTTGGTTCTTAATGATACTTGCAGTGACTTAGGTTAGGGTTGCCTAGAACACTTATCAAATGTAGATTTGAGAATTTGTAGGAGTAAAATGTGAATGTGAATTCTCTGCTACGACTCAAGTGACAAACAGCTTGGGAACAATACAAAATAGATCAATAATACTTCTTTTTTTCAGGCAGCATGGAAGCTCTTTTATGATGCCAATCCAGAATATACACTTTTACTATGTTTTCCTAGCTCTCCAAGCCTTATTACAAGCCACACAGTAAGACAATGAAGCCTTTACAACACAAAATGAATTGTCATCATGCAACTAACTAAACCTACTTGTAAATTGTATATTTCCTTTCTTAATGGTACCAAATCCTTTGGATAAATGTTTGAAGGGACAATGGGAATTCCTAGCAAACATGCCAGAGGTAGAGATCACTTTCTATGATATCTCCTTCAAATGCTTTTACTTACTATTTAAAAGTGGGGAGGCTTTATAGATAAATTCGGGAGAGATTCTAACCTTGCATGTAATGCCAACTTTTTGTTTGGGTACTTGATGTCAAGGGGGAAGCTGCACCCTGACTTGATCCAGATTTGGTATTGAGTGCTTATAACTCTGACAGCAACACTCATCACCCATGCATCAATTAAATACACTAATATCTGCAGCAACACTTGTTTTCATCCCTGCATCAATTAATTATCTTGGATTCATTTTAATCTCAAGGTTTAAGGTGTGCAATAAATTTAAAATTCTCAGAGTTCTAATTACTAATGTGTGTTAAGATCTACAAATTATTCAGTGTTACATGAGAATGTGTTTAGAATGATTTACCTCATACTTCTTTTGTAATGGAGAGCATGACAAAATATAAACTAGAAGGCGAGTTCACAACCATCTAATGTAGATTTCAGCCTCAAGCTAAATACGCATTAACAATAATTTTTTCTTGGTTGCATAGACTTTTTGTGACCATTAGGACAAATATACGGAGTCATTATATCTCTCCAGTCCCCTTCAAGCTTCCCCCTAGGTATGAAATGTTGCATTTATTAATGTCGACATATATGATAGCTATCTATTATCCCATGCTAACACTAATAAGATATAGGGTTGAGTATGTATATATATTTAACTCAGTTGACACTAATTATCACTTTATATCTAGTTTATCAAACAAAAGTGAAGTTTCACTGTCACCCAATTTCATGCCAACACTTGCTAAAATTGCTAGAATAAGATCATACAAAAAAATATGCATAACATCGTAATCAACATAAAATAAGTCTAGTCATATCTGAATATAGGACATTAATTTTTAATTACAATGCAATAATTAGCAAAGCTCTGAATGGCTCTATGAAATGTCCCACTATAATATGGTTCAATGATATTGATATCATAATTATTATATGATTACAATCTTCTTGACTGGGAACATAACATACATCAAAAAGGTTGCATAAAGGTTATCTAATACTTCAGAAGACTCAACAACAATTATAAACTTTCTTTCAACATGAAAAATTCTTAATAATACGCAAGATAGATGCAACACTATATCCATTAGATCATCACATGAAGATATACACTCTATAATAATAATAACATTATTCTTAACCTTCTGATTTCATTTGCCTAATGGTACAACCAAATGTTCCCATAATCAGTCTAGTCACCACTATTAATGGTGTTAACACTGATTATAATCAGTGTTAACACCATTAAGTGTTAACCCAATTCCTGCAACCAAACGGGGCCTTAATGGTGTAGTAATACATAATCAGCTGTCTACAACATTAAACTATTCACATGATTTTCTTAACAAGTGGTCTTACATAATCATATTAAATGACTCAGAGACACAAGTAACATTTTATGCTTTATTTGTGTCTCCGAGTCATTTAATATGATTATGTATCACCACTTGTTAAGAAAATCATGTGAATAGTTCAATGTTGTAGACAACTGATCTCAATTTATTGTTATTTGTGTTTGATCTCGAGCTTGGGATGCAATTGTGTTTAGAATTTTCATGGAATGATGTAACCCCTCACTTGATCTTGCATTACAGCACTGACAAATGCACAATCATTGTCTTAAAAACTGTTGTTGTCTTAAAAATGGAGCTTACAACAGCAAATTTCTTATTTTTAGCATAATCAATAAATGTCTGTGTACAAATATAGTCTGACAATATATCTAACCAGCCTACCTTCTGCATCTAATTACTAAGTACTACAATATTATTTACTACTATACGCTTTATCTTTGTGCTTCATATTGGATATCTCCTCTCTCAAATCGTTGTGTTTGTCCACATTTCAGGCCATTGATGGATCCTATTAAGAATATTGACGCTCTAGGACGGGTAGCTATGGAGACCACATATTATCGTCTTCTCAAAGCTCTTATTGCTTGTCTTTCCATAGCTAGAGTAGTGGTAGCCCGAGAAGGCAATGCACAAATGGGTAAACAAAAAATAAAAGCAAATTCTTTTTATAGAATGGTTATTCATTCCAATGATGTGGATTGTCATGATTAGATTTGCATGAGTAGGGGAGCCTTCTTTCATCTAGCTACTATCCTAAGGTTGAAAGCAACCTTGATAGATACGATACACTTGATGTTAGAAGAACAACTTGTGATGTTCCTCCACACCCTTGGCCACAATCTGAGGAACCACAAGATTTCCTACAACTTTGGGCACTCAGGAGAGACAATCAGCCAATACTTCCACAAGGTGTTGAGGGCTATCTTAGCACTCCACAAGGATTGCTTTGTACCACCTAGTCCAAACACTCCTCCTGAAATTAGTGGGAATGAATGTTTTGATCCATTCTTCAAGGTAATTCTTGTGTTGTTACAAATTTATTGTATGGATTTTTATCCTTATCATATTATTGGTTGACCATAGAATTGATGATTGTATCATATCATATAGGATTGTGTTGGAGCTATTGATGGAACCCATATACCAGTCATCGTCGATGTCAACATGTAGGGTAAATATCATGATAGAAAAGGCAACCTGTCACAAAATGTTATGGGTGTGTGTTCCTTCGATCATAAGTTTCAGTATTGCCTTGCTGGTTGGGAAGGGTCTGCTGTGGATAGTTGTGTTCTAGCTTCAGCTCTGTCAAGAGCAGATCCTCTTGTTGTTCCCCCTGGTAAGCCAAATCACAGTTTAATATACTCAAGGGTACAATCAATGTTTCAAGTTTTAATAATATACTTTATTTATGTAGGAAAATATTTTCTAGTGGATGCTGGATATCCCAATGCACCTGGATTTCTTTCTCCTTATCGGTGTACACGCTACCACCTGAAGGAGTTTTCAAGAGAGAATCCAATTAAATCTTGACAAGAGTTATTCAACCATCGACACTCCTCTCTTAGAAACTTAGTAGAGCATACATTTGGTATTCTCAAGCAGCGTTTTCCAATCCTGAGGCATGCCATGTCTTATTCTATCATGACACAAGCCCATATTGTATTAGCATGTTGCATACTACACAACTACATTACGTTAGAGGATGACATTCCATCAGAAATTGGCACCGAAGAGGAAGATGATCGTGAATGCTAGAGACATATGGGTTATCTTAGCGTGATAGAGATGAGTGGGCACAGTTCTAAGATGATATAGCAAGTAGAATGTGGGAAGAGTACAAATCTCAAGAATAGTTGTTCTTTTATGGGTTAAGACTACATGATGGTTTCCTTTTTCTTATGTTTTTCTTTGCAAGTATTGGACTTGTATGGGTCAATTTGTTTTATTTGAGTAAACTCGTGTATGAAGATACTTTGATATGCATGACGGTTTCTTTTTTCTTCTATTTGTATTTGGAAGTATTGGAATTTTATGGGTCAATGTGTTTTATTTGAGTAAACTGATGTATGAAGATACTTTGATATACATGATGGTTTCCTTTTTCTTCTGTTTCTATCTAGAAGTATTGGACTTTTATGGGTCAATATGTTTTATTTGATGTATGAAGATACTTTGATATACATGATGGTTTCCTTTTTCTTCTGTTTCTATCTAGAAGTATTGGAATTTTATGGTTCAATGTGTTTTATTTGAGTAAACTGATGTATGAAGATACTTTGATATACATGATGGTTTCCTTTTTCTTCTATTTCTATCTGGAAGTATTGGACTTTTATGGGTCAACGTTTATACCATTAACAACAAAATGTTTATACCATTAACAACAATATGTATATTGTGATCAACTTATCTACATCACGGCATACACAAAACTAATAATGAGCATGGATGAAATCGGTAATGCGAGCCAAATATCTTCTTCCTCAAAGAAGATAATGTGGAAAAAAGAAATGGAACGCAAGTTTCTAGACTTGCTCCTCGAGCAAGTATAGCTAGGAAGAAAAGGTGACGGAGGATTCAAAAAAGAAGCGTGGACCTCCATTGAGAGGAGGTTCAACATGGATATGAACCTCAATCTATCAAAGGAAAACTTAAAAAATAAGCTAAAAACCTGGAAGCTTGCATATAGATTGATGGAAGAGCTAAGAAATACAAGTGGTTTCACTTGGAATGAGGCAACTCAGTGCATGGATGCTGAGGATAGCGTGTGGGATGAGCTTCTGAAGGTAGGGTGATCTCTCTACTATTTTGATGGAAATAATATTGCCTTCTTATAAAGTTAATAATGAAAGAAAAAGAACCTAATCCATTTATTTATGCCAACATGCAGAGAAGAGAGTTCAAAAATGCCAAAGTGTATAAGAGGCAGCCCTTCCAATACTTCAATGAATTGGGTGCAATAATGGGTAATGACATTACTGAAGGTAATGTAGCTACAATGACCCTTGAGACTGAAGAAGGGAACCCTATGGAGGAGCAATTCAATATGCATGATGAAGAGGACATTGGTTTTAGTATACATCTTGATAGTGTTGTTGATTTGGACAAAGACCCTTATCCTTCCAATCAGTCCACTGCAACTGCAAGTGCTAGAGGAACTCCTACATCATCAATCACAAGGGTGGGAAAGAGGAGGAAGGAAAGTATGGCCACTTCCTTGGATGCCATGTGTGAAAAAATGAAGAAAATAAAAGAGGGCATGGGCAATGTTCACCTTCACAAAATTGATCAATCTGATCATGACAATGCTTTGACGGGCGCATATACCGCTCTCAAGTCCATCCCTGAATTGAGTCGAGGTGTATTCCTGAGGGTATATGACACCTTCATGGGTGAATGTGAAAGAGCCAAAGGGTTCTTGTTGATGACCAAGGATGAGAGAGTGGACTGGATTGCAGCCACATATGGTGGATTATAGTTATTTTCTACCTACTTTATCAAACTTTATCATGAGTTGAAACTTTATCATACTTGTTCACATACACTAATACAACTGTGTTTTGGTTGATGATTTTTTATTAAATATATTCTAGGATAATGAAATGTTTTTGTTTTACAAATTCATGGGTGTTTATGAATTATTGGGTTTTGTTCAATTTTCTGTACATCCATATAGTTGGGCCCACAAAAAATGAAAGCAAGTTTCTGCATACTATCATAGATCTTTTGGTAGCTTAGAATGTTAAATTCATCCCTCTTTGTTAGAATGCACACTCCATGAGCATCCCTTGTAGCTTCATAGGCATCCCAAACAACTTGAACTTGTTTCATAGTTGAAGGGCTCATTAAATGATCCCAAACAAATTTGTTCATGCAAAGGGCTCTCTGAATTTTCGCCTCTGTTACTTGTGGGGTCATAAATGCTAATATTTGCTTGGTCTTCAACAAGACCCCTGCATACATAAATTTCAGGATTGTCAGCTATACCCCTGTTGAATGTAAACCCAAGAATGGCAACCTTCTTTCTCACAAGTGTATTAAACATTGAGGAAATTACCTTGTTCATAAATCTTCTTTTCTGATAACCATTCATCTTCATAACCTATTTCCAGTAGTTTTCTACCTCAATTAGCCCATTGCATTCATAGATGTAAACCAAGTTCAAAATGTCCTTCAAATTTGACCCACCAAAACCAAAACTGGCA
Source organism: Chamaecyparis obtusa (assembly GCA_027943335.1). Classification (NCBI taxonomy): domain Eukaryota; kingdom Viridiplantae; phylum Streptophyta; class Pinopsida; order Cupressales; family Cupressaceae; genus Chamaecyparis; species Chamaecyparis obtusa. The sequence goes on along the minus strand of BSBK01007333.1, from coordinate 258,686 downwards.
TTCAACAAATCTGACCCAATTCTTGAATCCCTCCCAATGGCATTAGCAACTGCTGTGACATCTCCCCCAACTATTTCACAGACAGCAGAAATTGCATTCACTGATGAAATCCTTTGAGCCAAAATGCATTTGCAGCAATTTTGGAGATCTCTGCAGACCACAAATTTGAACTGATGATCTTTTTCTGAGGAACCCAATTTGCATAATCTGTGGATATTATCTTTGCAAAAAAAGGGCATATAGACTTGTGTCAGGACTAGAGGATTTAAGTGTTGTTCTACAGTTCACAAGTTTTAGGTCTAGTCCAATTATTTAGACTTTGTATTAGTGTAAAAAATGTGATCAGTGGAAAATGGAATCTTAAGATTCTATTGTTACTACTGTCTACCATGCATCACCAGTCTTATGACACTTATAAGAAAGTATTTTGACTATTCTAAGTATTCTGACTTATTCATGGAAAGATAGGATGCAACCACAGATCATTAGACCACCTACTAAACAATATAATTCTGATAACACTGTGAAATCCTTACGAATTACACTATTCTGCTAAGTTTCTCATTTACATTTTGGTAAATGATTATGACTTTGCAAGGACCTTTCAGTTCTCAATTCTTTATTTGCAACAAGCTGATAAAGCTTCCAAAGCAAGATATATAATTCTGACCTGTTTACTACATAACCAATCTTGTGATGAACATCAACATCAAATCTGAATCATATAGCAACAAATTGATTCACATTAACTTTGCAATGACTCCACTAAATCAGCCAATGACCAGGTGTCACGCGTTGATCCTCATAAGCAGAGGGCTTATTTAGTGGACTAAGACTAGCTACTTATAATGTGTATAGTGTAAATGGTAACAACTACTATCTAGAAATCTATTGAAAAGAGAAATGCTTATGTAAGCTAGAATACTATTGAAATTTAATTAGATCAACTTAAGAGTTTGCCAACTCATTCAAATCTCTCCCTTTGAAGGTTACATTCCTTGTAGCACTCATGGAGAAGCACTTTTTCCCACCATGTGACCCCAAAGGAACATCTCTTGAGAATTGAGATCAACCTGCAACTGTTACAATAACTATTCCAGCTAGGGGTAGATCTTAATGGTGTCATTTTTGTAACCTCCTTTAAAGCCTTTTTTACACTCACCTTCATTGATTTTTGACACTGCATAGTCAACAAAAATTCCCAAATGCTAGATGATCTGACATGGTTGAACATGTCCTCATCCATGTGTGGTCATGCTAGGTACTTATCCTGTACAATGGTTGAACATGCCCTCATCCACTAGATGGTGCTTGTGTACTAAAAGTGATTGATGGATTACTTCCATATAATGTAGTTTTTCCATTTCTTGGCAGCTCACATAATGACATACAACTTTCATATGTGGGGTGTTGAATCATGTCATTGAATGTTTAAGGGCGATATGTGATTAAATGTCCATGCTAGTATTGCACCGAGGTGAGTGCATAGTTTGGCTCATTAGTTTTGGTCTCCTCATAGGTTTGTGTGATGTCTTGTATCACTAGGTTTGTGTTGTTGAGTAGGAGTTTACTATCTTTGATGTGCATCTTTTGATTTAGTAAACAATGAAATGTATGGCAATTCAAGAATGAATCTATGTTAGGACTTTGTAAGTCTAAAGAAAGTCCTAAGTTTTGTGAAGTTATATGGCATTGTCCGTATTAATTATTGTGATTCTTTGAAATTTGATATGCGGGATGAGGTTGCTTGAGTTTTAATGGCCACTCCATTAATAGCCTTTGTCACCACTCACATCTTAGATCATTATGTTTATGAGCTTGATTATGGCTTGAACATGAAAGTTTGTGTCATAATGAGAGACCTGCAAACTTCTGATATGAACTATTGTTGCAATTTATAATAGTTATTTCATACATGGTTATTGCTGGAATAACAGTAACCATGTATGGAATAATGATCAATCTGAGGTCAATCTTGATGAACATCATACTGCATTACAATCTGCTTGTAATGTAGTATGATGTTCATCAAGATTACAAATTACAACAGTAGCCATTTATGGAATAATGATCAATCTGAGGTCAATCTTGATGAACATCATACTGCATTACAATCTGCTTGTAATGTAGTATGATGTTACATTAAATTAAATTTTGTTAAATGCATTAATTATTTATTTGAGAAATTTGGAAATTACTTATTCTCTCTTTCAGCTCTTGTGATTTAGTATGAGTGTGAAATTTTATAGACATATTGTTGCATTTGTTAGTCTTGTTGCTTTTAACATATTTAAGTGGAATACACGAAGGAGTACCACATGATGAATGCTTAATTTAATGCTAGGGTGTAGTCTTAGAACTATCCATTTCTAGTTCTTCAGACATGGTTTTATAAATGTGTTTTGGTAGATGACTGTATTGTTCATGATTCTATATGTATATACCCTAACCATCTTGTTATTACTGTTGCATTACAAAATTAACTGGAATAATTCTACTTTGTTCAATGCTTTATTTCATCTTGAATTTCTTTTCATTTTTCATTCATTTTTAAAAACCACATGATAGGTATAGAAACAAAAATGGATAGTTCTGAGACTACACATATGATGATAAAGTGAGACTACACATATGCTGACATTAAAAATGTTTGAAATAGCTTCTAGATTCGATTTTGTAGATATTTTTGGCATCAACATTTTTGATCACATTCTGTGATCTTTCATCAGGATGGAAGAGAGCAAAATGATTGAAAGAAAAGTCCATCATTTTGGTCTATTGCAATCATTTTGGTCTCTTTCATCCTAATGATGGATCATAGAGTGTGATCCAAAACTATCTACACAATTGAATCCAAAAGCTATTTCAAACATTGATGCCAAAAATATCCACATATGCTGATAAAAAAATGAGCTATCTGATGATTGTTTACTGTTCATGTTTGTAACGGTCAATATTTTTGATGATACTCCTTGGTGTATTCCATTTAAAAATAAACAAGTTTTAGTTTTTTTATCATGTTTACTTTGTATATTTAGGATTGACCATCTAACAATACGAAAAGTAATGGGAAGAATGAGCAGGATATGAGATGGTTGCTCATCGAATGTGGGGCATAAGGGCGTAGAGCGTGGATTTCCTTGCATTTTCTTATTTAACAATGTGTTTTCACACCACCATTCAGTTCATGGATATTGTTCTTCCCCAACTTCTATATGATGCTATAGTTGTGTCATTATATTTTTTGTATAAATTTTTAATATCAACATAAATAAAACTTTTTCAATTTGTACTGATAGAATATAGTCATGTTGTTATATGAATGAACAAAAATAGTATGAATGAACAAAAAATTGTTTGATACAATGGTGATGGCTATGATAAATGTCCCTATGTGTGATTGTGGTGATGGAGCGTGCTGCGTGTTGAGGACGTCACACACAGACACTAATCCAGAGCGTAAATTTTGGACTTGCATAAATAAGAAAAAGGTTGTTAATTGCACAATATTTAAATGTTTGCAAAGAATAAATATTAGTCATTATAGCAAGACTAACTTAGATTTGTATTGTAGGATGGTGGTGGATGTGACTACTTTCGGTGAGCCAATGACACCCCATCGCTGTCTACATCATCTGCACCTTCTACACATATACTTGTTGTGGATGACGAGTGCAAGTCTTGCAAAGTGCTCGAGAAAGCTATTGCAAAAGTGGAGGCTACCTATAAAGCCGATGTCATATTTTTACGATGTTTACTTTGTGCAACAATCGTACTATTTTGTTGGGTCATTATGCAGAAATATATATATATATATATATATATATATATATATATATATATATATATATATATATATGGACTATATGACTTATTTATATTTTGATGTGATATTGAGCAATGCTATAATTATTTTCTTGTTATAATATTGTTTATGATAATGTATAAAAGTATTAAAAAAAGTTAAGTTTACTATTCACAATATTGAAAAAAAAAATTAAATTTTGTTTATGATTTACTATATAAAAATATAAATAAAAAATGGATAAAATAAATAAAATATTAAATTAAAATATTATATAATAATTATAAAAACTTAAATTTTCTTGTCAAATTCTAATTCCAATTCAAAATGTAGAACCAAACACAGAGAATGGATAATGTAATTCCAATTCCAATTTGAAATTGCAAACCAAACACATAAATAGGAATTTCTCACTTCTAATTCCAATTTCGAAAATGACAACCAAACGCAGAAGATGGATTGTCTCAGCCATCTTCCGAGTCAACCAAACGGTCCAAACTATCTTCCGAATACACAAAACCGGAATTTCAAAACCTGATTTTGAGATAATCAGATTTTGACTCAAATTCCAATTTTGCAAACAAACGGGGCCTATAAGGTTACGCCTCTCGGCTTAATAATATAAAAGATTCTGAAATAGAATAAATTACAGAATAAATTGACTTCTAATACACATAAGAAATTGCCTGAAATGCAGAGTCATATGCAGAGATGTCAATTTCTGACAAAATTTTTCGATCGCTACACTGATTTAAATCCTTCCAGACACGGGCTAGGAAAATAAATCTCTTGCCTTTAGAAGAAACACACGATGAAAAGGCAGAGGTACCCTTTGTTTCCACTACCTTCTTTCAGTACCCTTCGTTTCCACTACCTTCTTTCCATTACCGTGCATTTCCAGCTTGTTTATTGCAACTTCCACATGTTACAATGTCTACCAATAATAGTGAAGCGTTTTGTAATTGATCAAGGATAATATTACCAATAATGAACATCTCAACAGGCGGTTCGTATTCATGAAAATGCATTTACTTTTCCAACCTTGTTTTCGTTCGTATTCTCCAAATGAATTCCAAAGCGGCTGATGTATTCCGGACAAAACACATTTACAGACCACGTATTTGCGGGATCCACACCTACACAGAGCCATGTGTGTTCTGATGATCTCGTGAATCTTTCTTTCTTTCTGGTCAATTTTCAATATGCTCTCATACAATCCATTTCGTCTGTACTGAAAATTTCTGAAAGGCGGCATCTTCATTAGCAGAGCGCGACATTCTGTGGAAGAAAGGTTTTGGAGGTTACCTCATGTTTCTGATTCCAAATCACTAGTTCAATTTTAAGGGTTTTGGATGTTATCTGAAATTTCTTATTTCAGTTATATGTGGATTACCGTTCTGAAATAAATACAAATCAAATAACTGATTTTCAAACTTTTGTATTCTCATTATTTTTTTCCCTTATTTTTTACTTATTTAGAATCGATTCTTGCTACAACTGAAACATAGTAAGAGAAGTCAGGGTTAATTGCCTCTAACAGAAAATTAAATTGTAGAGGATGGTATTTAATGGTTATAATATATTTATTAAATTTGAATATTAAATATTATAGATATTATATTTATTATATTTAATGTTTTGGGGTCAACTTTATGTTTTAGTTGTATTTCTTTTAATGTTATTATTAAATTTCGATTTTGTTAGTTTGATTTACATTTTTAAAAAAATATGGAAAAAGTGTTGAAATTATTTAAAATTTAATATAAATATGTGAAAAAGTAAATGAATATACAATTAATAGTAAATATTTGATGATTTAATTTCAATTATCTAATAATAATAATCATATTACAATTGTCTAAATTTTTTTAATTTAATAATTATATATAATCACTTATAATTTACAATTAAAAATTTATAAAACTTTAACATACTATTAATAATAAAATAAAAACTACTATTATTCTACCAAGCTATAATCAACGTTTATGGTGGTTGGAATATATTGAATGTATTATGATATATATTTTAAATTTACAATTTATGATGAAAATATGAATTATATTTGAGAATATTTTTTTTGGTGTAATAAATAGGTGAAATTTGGAATAATGACTCAATTGATAAACTTAGCCTCTACAAAAGTAAGAGTGAAACACTTACGGGTTGCCTCTATTAAGCTATGCAATGTTTCCTTAGATATATATTAGAAAAATATATAATAGTATAATATATAATATTATATATTAGTTTGTTATAAATAAAATACAAGTGCCACGTAGTGGCTAAGTACTTGCTTTAGTGATAATAGAAATTAAAGTAGAAGTAATAGTATATTGATTTTTTAATTATTATGTTTTATATAGTTATAGTAGAAGTAATAACATTTTATGATTAAGAAATTGTAATGTATGATGATATTGATAGCATTAATGATAATTTAAGAATGGAAATCTAATTATAATCTTAAAAGTATTATGTGTTCTTTTTAACCATTATCTTAATTTTCATTCAATGTATTTTAATTAATGATTAAATTATATAATTATAATTATTTATTTTAGTATAGTTGTAACAATAAATAATTTTATTTTTTAGTTATAATTATTTAAATAATTATAACTAATTTAAATACTAATTTAAATTTTATTTGTATTATTTCTTAATCTTAATTTTATTTTATTAATATATTTTCTAATTTTATATATGATTGAAATAAAATTATATATATGATACATTATTATATATTATATATTATATATTAGATTTTATTATAATATTATATATTCTATATTTTATAAATTTTGATATGGTACATATCACGAGGTAATTAATCCATCAAAGAAAAGTGTCTGAGACTGATAGCATAACATTGAAATGGTTGTGAATTCTTAAAAAATTGCTTAGCCTATCCGCAAGTACTAATAAAAGAAAAATTATATTGTTCTAAAAACTATTTTGGAAATCAATAAAAAGTCATCTTTCTTAACTTAAGTCCAGACTTTGAACTTGTATAATTTTTAATAAATCATATAGAAAATATTGTTTTGAAATAGAATATTGAAAAACTTTTTTAAAAAAATTATTATGATTTTCTAATAAAATTCAAATAAGAAACTTGATGCAAAGAAGTAGTCTTATTTTCAAAATCAATCAATTTTAAATTCGACAATTTTTTGAAATTAACACTTAGAAAAAATATCTACAATATTGAAATGCAGTTCAACCTCTTTTTTACTAGCCAATTATCTCTCAAAAAATTTCTTGTTACAAAATTTGATCTAGAAACTTACATCCACCCAAAAAAGACAAAACCTTAATATTCATAAAATATTTATAATTTAAATTAAATTTGTATGAAAAACAAAATCCGATAAATAACTAATGTAGGTCACTTCAAAACCATTAGCATAAATATATTTCTATCTTCTTAACAAACACTTCGAAACATTTAGCTTTAAAATGTTTCACTTTTAATATCATAAAAATGAAGGTATATTTTTTTATAATTTTCAATTTATTAATATAAAATATCCATCAAATAAACATACCCGATTTCATTTAGAATTTTATGTGTAATAATCCTTAAAAAGATTTAAAAATAATGACTATAAAGACTCAGCACACTCAAGTAAATAAATTTTAAGGTAAAATAATCTTAGGGTTAACCAGAAAATCCTAATTTCTCTCTAAACAAAGATGGACCATCACATATTTTCTTCTTAAGTAGGTAGAAGAAACAAATAAAGATCATGGAAAACAATCGAATAGTAGCATCTCCCTCAATATTACATAGAGAATCCAGCCTTAAGGAACAACACACCATCCAACTATTTTCAGTTCTCAATATAGCCAACTAAAAAGACAAAACTAAAACCTTGACACAAGCTGAGATAATGAAAGGTTAATACACATACTCCTCTGAACAAAAAAGAATCATATAAGACCCTGCAACTGAGAACTTGATGGATACTTAGCCAGCCATGTTTAATTGGATTGTTGAAGAAGTCAATGCCTTAAAGGAAAAACCTTCCCCAACTAATCTCAAATTAGATAGCATAAGGAAAGTACTCAAACCTTTTCTCAGGGCATAAGTGAACTCAAAGCGTTGGAACACACTCTTAATAATCTGCAGGACAGGGTAAGGGTTGTGGTTGTGGTGGTGAGTAAGACGACAATGGATAATTCCATCGAAGGTCTTATGAAACTCAATGCATAGGCGAAGGCTCTAGAAGCTTTATCTAAGGGTGGTCCTGCTTCTCCCTCCATTAGTGTCAAATATGCTAGAATGGGAAACTGTAAAGATGATGGTTCTACCGTGGAAGCAGCTACTATAGTTGGTAATCTAGACAAAGACATTCTTCTATATCCTACGACCAAACTCCAATGGATAGCTTAGTTAACAAGGTTAGGAGTACATAATTAAATGAAGGGGAGAATGAGCGAGAGAACGAGAGCAAGAGGGAATGGAGTGAGGGTTTTAGATGCAGGGGAAGAGGAAGAAGATGGTGATGATGCAGATGAGGAGGAAGATTTTTCATCCCTGTTCTGGCGTTGTTGCTTTCCCTACCATCCTTTACAAGAGGTGTTTGGCCCCTTAGGTGTGGGCATTCTTGGTGTCCCTGTGGGAAGTTGGATGCCTCTTGTCCTGGCTTCAAATATTGATGGTGAAGGGGATAACGAGGTTGGGTTCGTCATGTGACGAAGGAAGAGGTTTTTCGAAATGGCTCTGAGCAGGAAGAGTGGGAGGAGGAGCCGTGATGGCTTTTCAAACTTTGAGGTGGAAGATGCAGATGAGAGGGAGAGGCTTTGGAAAGGATCTTCTTGGGACTGCTGTCATGAGCCCCATTTGGTCATAATATTGTTCTAATTAATATATACGTGCTTGTAAATATTCAATTATCTTGAATAACATCTTAATCTTAATATGAATATTTTTAATTATTTGAATATGATGATTACCACTAACATCTTTATAAGAGATCAATCATTAATTAGATGAAATATCTCAATATTGTTATATATACTTATTTATACGACATATTGTTAATATCATTAATATTATTAACAAACAACAACATTAATCAAAATTGGGAACATCGGTCAATAAACGTACTGTGCGAATCATCGGCAGTATTAGAGGAAACCGGGAGTACTGTGCAACGGTACCCGCGAGTGCAGAAGGTACCGTCAGAGAGTACCGCTGGGATGCCGACAGCAGTCGAACCACAGTCAAGGTCAGTCCACTTGACTAATAAAGTAAATTTATAGATATATAGATATATCATGTGAGTAGTATAAAGTTAATGTAAAATATATATATATATATATATATAACACTCAATATTTTGTTATATTTTGATATTTCTAAGAATATAGTGAAAGTTGGAATAAGAATAGACTTTAGAGTATAGAGTTCACCTTTTCCTCTGTTTCTACAATACTTTGGGGTCGGAAGCCCGATGGAAGGGAGAGGCGGAGTAATTTCGGGCACATGTCGGGCTGTCCCAATATTAGGGTTAGGCCTTGAGGGAAGCCGTTGTAGCCTGTTTCACGCGCCCGGAGCACGATAAGTCTTCCAACTCATAGTGATTATAGTATACATAGAAAGATGAACCCTATATCCTAAGGATCTAAACACCCGTCTAAGTTTAATAGATATGTTTTTATGAAGATTAACATAGAATTTATTCACAATAGTAAGATGATGTCCTAATCTATGCCTAACCGATGGAATTTCAGTCTAGGGGCAGAAAGGGGTCATTACAAGTGGTATCAGAGCATGATCCTGCCATCCTGTAGGGTAAAAGATGAAACAAGGAAACATTCTAGTCAATAGAAATCTACTAATGTGTGTATTGTGTGTATACTTGTGTCTTCATACGTTCATGTGTATGCTTTGTATCTTTATGCATAAATATGTCTGCTCCGTGTGTGTGCTCCATGTTATCAATGTGTATGCTTTGTGTATTGTTTTTGGTGCTCTTGCCTTACATGTGCGACATGTACTGCTACATACCTTACATGCTTGATGGTATTTGGTCCATTGTTGATGTGTTTGATGTTCATGTCTTATATGATTGGTGTGTAACTAAGTGTGCTACCTAATGCTTTAATGTTGGACATTTAAATGACTTCATGGACAATTTGTATTCAAACTTCATAACTCATGACCACATCCCTCATGTAGGTTTTGTCTATTGTTTGTATGCTTCCTCCCCTACGTATTTGACATATACTTATGTATTTATTCATATCTAAAAAATTTGATGTGTATTTATATCTCTATCTATGGTGTGTTAATGTGTACTTATGCACTGCTTCATGTCTTTATGCTTGGTATGTAATTAGTTGTGATAACTCATGCTTTGAGTGTCTGACATATATGTATTGTATTGTTTGTGGCTTCATGACCAATTTGTGTTCATTTTTTGCATGATTTAAGTATACTTGCACTTTATGTGTATGAGGTATATGAGCACTACTCCTTGCGTTACATGTCTATTTGAGTGTACTGTTTCATACTTTGTGTTTATCATGTATTCATTTTCGCATGTTTGACATGTTTACTCCATCCATGTTTAATGTGTATTCATGTATCCTTGTGCATGATTTATATGTACGTATCATACTTTGTATGCTACGTGTATTCATATGTGTACCTTATGATTTAATCCAATTATGTTCTACTTCATGTGTATGCATTGTATATGCTTCATGACTAAATTAAAATTATGTATATGCTTTATGTGTTTTGTGTATTCACATATGCACTTCATGATTTGAGTGAATTCATGTTCTATGTGCTTCATTGTATTCATGTCCTACATGTGCTACATATATACTTCACGACTTAATAAATATGTATGTATTGTGTGCATTTATAAATTTATGATAACTTCATAAAGTGCTAAGCATATGTACATGTTTTATTCCTGCATAATGTTGGCAACATAGTTACGTTAAGAGTGTATGTGCCTTACTAATGCATTTAGTTCATAATTATTATGTTTCCAAACAATTTATACCATGAATATATCTTGAGTATCTATAAGTGTGTCAAGAACGATAATTTGTATTTGAAGGCTAGGACTGTGATGATAAAAGAAATATTTTATAGGAAATTAAATGACAAACAAAGATTATCATTATAATAATATCTATTATTAAAATATTACTCTATATCTTATAAATATTTAATTATAATTAATTCGTTAATATCTACATAATAGTGGTTTCCATATACTTTATATTGTAAAGTATATACCCGACTATGGTAAGTTGACGATAATAATTAACCAAACTGTGAAGAATTAAGTTACATATGAATTTAAAGATACATCTTGGTTATAAGGGTAAAATGAATATAAACATGTTTATTGCTTGAGGACAAGCAAACTTAAGTGGGGTGGACTGTCATGAGCCCCATTTGGTCATAATATTGTTCTAATTAATATATACGTGCTTGTAAATATTCAATTATCTTGAATAACATCTTAATCTTAATATGAATATTTTTAATTATTTGAATATGATGATTACCACTAACATCTTTATAAGAGATCAATCATTAATTAGATGAAATATCTCAATATTGTTATATATACTTATTTATACGACATATTGTTAATATCATTAATATTATTAACAAACAACAACATTAATCAAAATTGGGAACGTCGGTCAATAAACGTACTGTGCGAATCATCGGCAGTATTAGAGGAAATCGGGAGTACTGTGCAACGGTACCCGCGAGTGCAGAAGGTACCGTCAGAGAGTACCGCTGGGACGCCGACAGCAGTCGGACCACAGTCAAGGTCAGTCCACTTGACTAATAAAGTAAATTTATAGATATATAGATATATCATGTGAGTAGTATAAAGTTAATGTAAAATATATATATATATATATATATATATATATATATATATATATATATATATATATATATATATATATATATATATATATATATATATATATATATATATATATATATATATATATATATATATAACACTCAATATTTTGTTATATTTTGATATTTCTAAGAATATAGTGAAAGTTGGAATAAGAATAGACTTTAGAGTATAGAGTTCACCTTTTCCTCTGTTTCTACAATACTTTGGGGTCGGAAGCCCGATGGAAGGGAGAGGCGGAGTAATTTCGGGCACATGTCGGGCTATCCCAATATTAGGGTTAGGCCTTGAGGGAAGCCGCTGTAGCCTGTTTCACGCGCCCGGAGCACGATAAGTCTTCCAACTCATAGTGATTATAGTATACATAGAAAGATGAACCCTATATCCTAAGGATCTAAACACCCGTCTAAGTTTAATAGATATGTTTTTATGAAGATTAACATAGAATTTATTCACAATAGTAAGATGATGTCCTAATCTATGCCTAACCGATGGAATTTCAGTCTAGGGGCAGAAAGGGGTCATTACAACTGCTTTGGGTGGCTTTCCTCTCCTTTCTAGGCTTATCTGGTTTTTTCCTATTCAAAATCCTATATGGTGTCCTATTTTTATGGGGGGTCTTCATTTGTGCCCAAATGGTTGCTCTCATGTGATTAGCATTATCCCTTGCCTTTCAGTTCCTTTTGCTTCCTGGCTGCGTGCTTATTTTGGAAGAGGGGTTTTGTGGACCCAAAGGGGTATTCTTTGCAACAAGAGTTTGTGCTCTTTAGGGTTGAGCTTGATGATCCAGACTTCTTACAGAGCTCTGTTTGGCTCTCTAGTGGATGCTCAACTTATGGTTGTTGTTCTTCCAACAGTGGCCTTTGCTCTTTGGGGACAACTAGTTCTTTGTTTCCCCCATTATAAGTGCAGTGAGAAATGTCTGCACTACAGGTTGGCTCTAAGGAAGGTTGATGACTGTCTTCAAGGGACCTCTTATGTGTTCCCTATGTTGTTTATGGTGGGTAGTTGGAGCTTTCCTCTATTTGTGCAAATGTTGGGTGTGGGTGCTCTTCTTGCGAAGGAATGGTGGAAGCCATGTGTCTTCCAGGGATTTTTTTGTTTTTTTATCTCCTTTATGAAGTTTGGAGTTGTTGCAGGCTATGACCTTCCTGATAGTAAGGTGGACTTTTGGTTTCAGCTCTAGATAGCTTCATTTGGTGGAGATGGGGTGACTCCATAGCTTACTAGCTTGAGGGCTTTTCAGAACCCTATGATTTTGAGAAGAGTGTTGTTACCCAGGAGGAGGGCTTGGGTATTACTGTCTGCTTCCTCTTTCACAACTTCTATGAAGGTGGAGCAGTCTCCTATTGAGGTGGAGATTTTATTTGTGAATTTGGAGGTGGAGGAGACTCCTATTGAGGTGGAGAATATCTAGGCTACCTCTTATGGTTGTGCTGATGGAAGGAGATGTAACAACTTTAGCCTTGTTATTTTGATCTTTCTCCTCTCTGCTCCTATAGAGGTGGACCCTTTTTCTATTGAGGTGGAAAAGGAGATTGCAGCAGGTTGGAATATCTTTGACAGTGTTGGCTTGGGCTAGAGGTGTAGTCATTTCTGGACCTTTGTTTTTGATAGAGAAAGATGGACAGGCTATTTGCTGCCTGAGTTTGTTTCTTCGATTTTATGGTGATGAAAGTGTCTCTCTCTTTTAGTTTCTTTTCTTCCTATGATTGGGTGATTGCTGACAATTTTAAAGGGCTCACTCTAGTCCTTTGTTTTTATTTTTGGTTAAAGTTTGCAGCTTTTATGGGGGCTTGTCCCAAGATGATCTTTGATAGTGTCGACTATGGTTGGTTATTTAGTCGCATCCAGACCTTTGTTTTTGACAGAGGTAGATCTAGAGTGCTAGTTTATCTTATCTTTTTCACTTGTTAATATGTTAATGGTGTGAAGTCTCAGCCCTTTGGGCTTGTTCCTTTTTTGTACCATGGGTCATCACCCTCGTGCTACTGCTTTATTCAAAAACAAGGTCAAGAGTACTTATAATGATATTATTAGAAAGAATACAAAGTTAGTTAAGTCTCTTTAGGTTGTCAGGGCTTGTTCCTCTATTCTCTATTTTGGTACTGTTGTCTATTGTCTTACGTGTGTTCTCTTTTTCTTTTTCTTTTTTTTACTTTGATACTTTAACATTTAGGTTTCTGGTTCTTGTAAAACCAGTTTATCTTTATTAAAAAATAAATAAAGACTAAGTTTTTTGTTTTTTTTACTGTTTAGCTATTCAACTAAAAAAATCTATTAAAAACATAGTTTAGTTAATTTTTTAAAATTCTAGTGAGTTTTCTCTCTAAGTTCTTGTGTTGTTTTGTTAGTAGTGTTTTCAATCTATAATAAGTTGAAACACTTCTCTATTTAATATAATAAAAATAAAAGATAAATCAAGATAACATATTCAAAAGCTATTGTCCGAAAAAATTTTATGAATATGATTATGGATTAAACCTTGGCTTCATGGAAACCTTGTAAACAAAAGAGTGTATCTTGAGGGTGAATTGCAATCTTACTCCAGATCATAAGGAAATAAAGTATTTTGCACTGGTGTATTTCTTAAAATTAGATTTAAGATTGACGAGAAAGAAGTTTTTCCTCCCATAGGTTGTAAAATTGACTTTATTAAACTTAAAGACACACCAGACAATTATGTTAATACCTACATATAAAGAACAATTAACAGGGAACTTGCCTGTAGACTGGAAGGTTGAATCAGTTTTGCTTGGCCAGCACAATCTTAGTCAAATGTTGATTTGGATATATGCTCATTTTCAATATTATAATCATTTATATAGAAAACGAAGTGATTGATACTTATATATTTTCAAGTTTTTTTTTAAAAAAACATATCATAAATTAGACAACTATTTGTCAATAATCAAACCATATATTTTAATCAAAATACAAATTTAACAAGAACATATGGCTTGGAGAATTTGTGGCAACACTTCTTTTTTAGTTGGATCCTAAAGATACTACCTCTTATGTTCTCTTCTCTAACATTTATGCAACAAATAGGAAAATGCATTAAATGAACAAAAGGGGCAAGGGGTAGGCCTGGGCAGGAGGAGGAAGAGATAGAGACAACTAAAACATTAATTCCTTCTTACACATTAATCAAATGAAACTGCAAAGCAACAAGTTTGTATAGCTCAAAGAATCTAAATTCTCTCTTTAGCTCAAAAATCAATTTCTTCTAACACATTATTCAAATAAAAATGCAGAGCAACAAGTTTAACTATGATGAGAAGCGTGTATACCAGATTGGAAACTTCTCCACCATCCAAAATCAAATACCGGATAGCCAAAGAGCGTTAGCCTGTGCATGGTTTAAAAACAACTTTTCGTTAGGTACAATTCAAATTAAAGGAGGTGTCATCAAATAAGCCTAATCTAGAGATTGAAGCAAAAAAGAAAAATGAAAGGAAAAAAAACCCTTACAGAAGAATTTTGATGTGCACATAGATGTTTTAATAAACCAGTGCAATAACTCTAGAAACTGAATTGAAGTTTCCATAAATGCTAATTATTATAAATAAACAAAATACCAATATATAGTGTTAAAGTGGATTCAACCTTATTTAAAATGTTAAGGGGGAAAAAGGGATCTATTCTCAAACCCAAATTCCCACCAAGGAGATCAAATTTGATCAACCTAAAAGGCTAATGCAGAATCAGATCAATTTGATGGAAAATATGAAAGAAAGAATAAATTTGATGCTTCCCCTAGGTAGAATGTATTATTTTTGATATTGAAATAATTGAAGTGCAAATACTAACCTTGAATTAGGGTAGATCTGGAAAATAATAAATTCTGGCTTCTGTAGGAACTTTCTGAAGATTCTATCACTTGTTCTGGATTGGAAATGTCGAGGCGGACAAAACTCAGAAATCTTTTCTCCAAATTCACACAGGTCGACTTTGACCTTTTAAAAGGTCAAAGACCACATTAGTTATTTGAAGTTTGATTCTGATTTTGTTCGTAGATCCTGAAAGATTGCCGAAAAGGGTATCCAAATTCGCTCTCAGATCTAAGATTTCGCACCTGTACCTATAAGAAAATGGGGGTTTTTGGTTGTATGGGGGGTTTGCCTTAGTCAAACCCCAGTTTAGAAATTAACCTTGAAATTGAATTGAAATATATTGTGCATAAACAAAGTAATTGAAACAAATCACCTCGCTTATGTTGAAGTCCTTGAAGAGGATTTGAATCCTTAAATCCACAAGTAAGAATGCTTTAATGGATGGCAAGATGTCTCTAATCAATGGTATTTTGATCTTCAACACCAATCTTGATTTGATCTTTGCATATGAGAAGGCTTGAATGGATGGAGAAGGGTGAATCTTCAAGGGGGGCTCTAAAGAGATTGAATCCTTCAATGGCTAACAATGGATCTCCTTGATGGATGAATGCTTGAACACTTGAATGCTTGAAGACTTGCTTGCACTTGAGAGCTCTAGATACTTGATTGAGAAAACTTGATGTGAAAATGAGAGAGGAAGGCCTCCTTTTATAGTGATCTAGGGCACACTCCTCTAGATGGGCCACCTTGGAGAATTAAATCCCAATTAGGTCCTCACCTTTAGAAAATATACCTTAATTAAATACAATTAAAGGATGTATCGTTTCGGAGCCCGAAACAGCCGACTCGGAGACGGAGAAATAATTTTCCCAAAAGCCAAACTGCCAACATTTCAAATTTGAAATCCTAGTGGGAAGAGGTCAAGGTCAAGGTTGACCCTGACCTGGTCAGGGTCGAGGTTGACTTTGACCTCAGACCCTAACTTTGCCAAGTTTTGCAGCAGAGGTTCTAGGAATTGCTAGAGATGCAGGATTTGATGTCAGAACAGGACCTAGTGTCTGGAACAGACAGAAAATCACCTGATTGATATGATGAAGGACTAGGAGGTCTCATTTCTGAATCCTACCTAGAAAATAGAGCCATGGAAGAGGGAAAATCAAAAAAATTTCTCAGGACCTTAACCCCAATTTCACCTATAATGGAGAAATCAAGCATAGAGAAAAAGTGGAAAGCGGGGAGAAAGCCAAATACATGCAAAGATCTAATCAAGGCACTTAAAATGACCCCAAACCACCTACTCGAAGGGTTAAACACTCTTAACATGGAAATGCTTCCATTTTAAGACGATACATTAAGCCCCCACTTTAGCAAGAGTATGGACTCGATGCAAACTCTTGGTAAAGGAGATAGAAATAACAAGATAATCTTATCATAATCTAAGGGACAAAGAGAAATCCCAAGCCCCCAGGGACTCAAGTCTTCATCGACTCTTATATCACAGATAAGAGAGACATCTCTAGAGAGAAAGAAAGAGTGTGATTACCTCGCCCAATGAGAGAGACATCTCTAGAGAGAAAGAAAGAGTGTGATTACCTCGCCCAATGAAAACCTATGTCCCATTGTGAATCACACAAGAAAGAAAAGGTGCAACTGGAAAGATGGAATTGAACCGCCTAGTGAATGTGGCTACTCACTAGTCAACCCATCAAAAATTTATTCCTAGGAATATTCTATTCCATAAGAATAAAATAAAAAAAGGGGATCCAATCTTAAGGACGCTTCCGACCTTAAGGGATCAAAAATATATGTGTGCTTGAAATTGGAGGGATCAAGAGATCCTAATATAAATCCATACTTTAAGGATTAGTTCTTAATCCAAAAAGAAAGGAAAAATGTTTTTTTTTAAAAGTAAATTTAAAGTGCGTATCTTCCTTAGGATTTAGCAACTTATGTGTGTTACCTTTAGAAGATTTAGCATGTCTTAAATTTTTCATAAGTGCATGTGTGTAATAAGTGAGCAAAGCATATGCCCCCACGTTAAAGTCATTGCTAACACTTTAACATGAGCAATGGCTTTAATAGAAACATAAACAACTCCACTGATTACGTTTCCACATCAAAATGCCCCCAGATGAAGACAAATCAAGGGAAATATCACAAAAACATACAGAGAACACAGAAGGGATCTACCTGCCATGGGGTCCGTATGATCATAAGATAATATATATATGATATTATTGCAAATGAATTGACATCATTCCCCAAAGAAAGTAGAACTACAATCATAGAGAAGGAAAGATCACATAAGATATATGAAGAAGAATCTTTTTGGACCATGACATGGAGACCAAAAAGATTTAGTGCTACCATATCTCGAATCCAAGCAGATTACACAAGGAAACATTTACGAACAATAGCACATTTACAACATAACATTGAACAACATATAGAAGAATGGAGATACATATAGAAGAATGGAACAACAGTTTTGATTCTTCCATCATCTTGCACCAACTGAGTAACAAGAATTGTATAAAAGAATCTAACAACATTTAGCAATCACATTATGGGAGAAGCACAGTACAGCAGGAAAACACACAACAAAGCTACCATGAAGGACAAGTTGATCAAGCATGCCGCCTACTTTCCCCATCTTGTTGTATATCATTTAGGGTAGGTGGGTAACTCGCAAGAGGGACTATATCCAATATAGTAGGAATGATAGCCAGTTCCAAACAAGGATCCTCTTGAGAATCACTATGTTCGACACTAGGTGTAAGATTTAATTGAGATGAAAGCATATTTGGTAAATCAATGTCAATGTCAATAGTCTCATATTCATCATTAACATTATCAGTATCATCAAGAGTATCTTCTTCATCCAAATTAATCAAAATAGGATCTAAGATACGAATAGAATCATCATAATCATGCATGTGAACATCATTATTAGTAACAACATTTTCTAATACATTATGTGTAGTTGTATCCACAGAAAGTAGAGATCTTTTAGCTTTAGCATGAGCATGATGCTTTTTATGATGTTCATTAGTAGATCGGTTACATTTTGATTTATTTGAAATAGGTTGAGAACTAGGAGGAACATTCACAAGATCCTTCACAGGTTCTTTAGGAAGATCAATAGGATTATCAACCATAGGAGAAACAATCACGGGATCTTTGATAGGTTTGGTAGGAGGAACTTGATTAACAGAACTAGAAGCCATAGTTAAAGGAGGTATCGAAGGTGTAGGTAAAAGACCACGATTAAGATCCATAGGAGGTGTGCTTAATTGAAGAATCTTACGATGCTTGTAAGCTTGATATGATTGAAAAAGATTATCAGGGTGAGGAGGACATGAATTAGGTAATGAAGGCCAAAAGAAATCCATAGCAGCACAATATCTAGGCCTAGAAGGTTGATATAGACTATGATTGATCGTCTTCACTTAGCCATCATGAATGAACTTAAGACACTTATGGATAGGTGAAGCAATAGCATGCATGGCAGTCAACCAAGGCAAACCTAGCTTAACTTGAAATTGATCAGAAGTAGGAACCACAACGAAGGTAGTGTTCATAGTTTTTCCAAAAAGTTCAACCAATAAAGTAATAGAACCAAATGAGGGATAAAGAAAACCATTAAAAGTTTGAATCCACACATCCTATGTATCATAGAAATTGCGTTGTAAGCTTTTCATAAAAAGATTTTCTTCAGTGATAACATTGACTAAGGAGGTAGAATCGACAAGACAACCACGAGTAGGTATCTGAGCAACCCTAGCAACAATGTAAAGGGGACCATCAGGAGCCTTAATAATCTCAGAGTCATCAAAGGTAATCAAAATTTCCCGAGGACTTTTATTCTTAAATTGTTGTCGAGGTTTAGGTTGAGGTTTCACTTTAGGTTTAGGTTAGGCATTAAATGGAGCTTTAAGTTGAGTTTGAGGTTGAGGTTGAGGTTGAGGGTGAGGTTGAGGTGGAGATATAGAGTGATGAACATGCTCCACTTGATTAACAACATGATTAAGATCATCCATCTTTGAATCATATTCAATTTCTGTAGAAGATGGTTGAGCAATAGTATTAGTATCATGCGAAGGTAAAGGGTTTGTATAGATTTGAAGGTTCTGATTAGGAGGAGAGACAAATTGATTTCCACTACTATCCAGATTATCAACAGATAAAGCCTTAGCATCAATGAGATCTTGGACCTTATGTTTTAAAGAAAAACATTTCTCAGTATCATGACCATTCTGACGATGATATTGACAAAAAGCATTTTGATCAAAAGATTTAGATGCAATCGTAGTAGGTAAAAGAGGTCGAATAGGAGGTAAAGTAATCATATTAGTAGCTAACAACCTATTCATAATAGCATGTAAATTTTTAGAGAGAGGTGTAAACGTACGATTTAGTCGAAGAACAATGGATGCAGAAGTGACATTGTGAGATGCAACAGCAACCTGATCAGCAACTGCATTCGTTGGTTTGTTTATCTTAACATAGTTGTTGAATTTTTGAAACTTGTTTGGATTACGAGCAACATCACTCTTATCAACTGGAACAGGAGCCATTGGAGTGTTGCTCTCAAATTGACTCACTTGTAATTGATAATGATGAAGCGCTGCACAAAGTTGTTGAAAAGAGGTAAATTCAGTAAGTAGAATCTTATCTCTAATATCCTTTTGCAAATTTGAAATAAACATACGTTGAATATCAATATCAGGAACAGGATAAGAAATCTGAGCATGCAAATGCTTAAATCTACCAATAAATTCAGTCAATTTTTCTTTAGCACTTTGTTTACAATGCATTAAATTAGTCAATGACACTTGCGGGCCAATATTATTTTGAAATTGTTGAATAAAGGCATTAGCAAGTTGTGGGAAGGAATCAATTGAATAAGGAGGCAAGGAACAAAACCATTGTAAGGCCTTGTCACGAAATGTTCTAGCTAACAGTTTGGCTAAAATCCTATGGTCATGAGCATAATCACTACAAAGGATTTGGAATGTTTTAACATGATGAACAGGATCTCCTTTTCCATTATAGTTCTCAAGATGAGGCATCTCTCCTTGCTGAGGAACAGGAGTTTGGATAATATCCCGGGACAAAGGACTTCCCATGTCACATGTAGGAATACTAAACTTGTTTTGAGTTAAGGAAGCAAGCTATTGTTCTAGGGAGAATACAGTTTGAGCCAAAATGATGATCGTTGAATCATTAGAGGAAATAGGAGGAGTAGCAACATTAGACACACTAGGTAAAGTGTAAGAAGCTGCAGGAATAGAAGACACAACTGGAGGAACACTAGGAACTACAGTTGGAAGCAGATTGGAATAAGTAAAAGGAACATTATGATATGAAGGTTGTGATGTAGGAAGGGACACGGGAGGAACACTCATAGGAACAAAAAGAACCGTCACAGTCACCAAAGAAGGAGTATAGATAGGAATACTAGGTAAAGGATGAGAAGGAGGTTCAACACTAGTGATAGGAGCAGTGAAACCTAAATCTTGAGCCTCTTGAGTTAAAGTTTTAACATTGGAATGCACAAGATGAGTAATACCACGCAAGAGGTTAACACCTTGATCACTATCATGGAGAAGTTTCTTAAGAGCCTCTATAGCTTGAATATAATCTTGACTATGGTTTTTTTGAAGAAGCCAATTACCCATTTTATCAAGTTCAATGGAAATTTTTTGGACTTGCTCAGGAGGAACCCTTAAAGCATCATCCTCATCATGAGATGAGTGAGAAGAGTTTTGCTCCATAGTAGGACTAGAATCATGAAGAATCAAGTTATCATCCGGGATCCTAAGAAAAGGAGAAGATTCAGGCTCAAAGGCACCCATGAGTCTATGACTTCTTCTAACCAGAATGTTATAAGTAGGACTAGTGGTAGTAAAGCTCATAAACTAAATGAACTAAAATAAGAACACATAAAGCATGAATATGAAATCTAATTAGTATGCAAGATTAATCAAAAAGGACAAATCTAATACTAACAAGACAATATAAAGAGGAATCTAACACAATAGGGCATCCAATTCCAAAAAAGAAAGAGGGTAAGTATATCGGGTTCACCAAAATATATAGTGGTAAAGTGGATTCAACCTTATTTAAAATGTTAAGGGGGAAAAAGGGATCTATTCTCAAACCCAAATACCCACCAAGGAGATCCAATTTGATCAACCTAAAAGGCTAATGCAGAATCAGATCAATTTGATGGAAAATATGAGAGAAAGAATAAATCTAATGCTTCCCCGAGGTAGAATGTATTATGTTTGATACTGAAATAATTGAAGTGCAAATACTAACCTTGAATTAGGGCAGATCTGGAAAGTACTAAATTTTGGCTTCTGTATGAACTTTCTGAAGATATCATCACTTGCTCTGGACTGGAAATGTCGAGGTGGACAAAACCCAAAAATCTTTTCTCCAAATTCACATAGGTCGACTTTGACTTTTTAAAAGGTCAAAGACCACATTATTTATTTGAAGTCCGATTCTGATTCTGTTCACAAATCTTGAAGAGATTGCCGAAAAGGGTATTCGAATTCACTCTCAGATCTGAGATTTCGCACCTGTACCTATAAGAAAATGGGGGTTTTTGGTTGTATGGAGGGTTTGCCTTAGTCAAACCCCAGTTTAGGAATTAACCTTGAAATTGAATTGAAATATATTGTGCATAAACAAAGTAATTGAAACAAATCACCTCGCTTATGTTGAAGTCCTTGAAGAGGATTTGAATCCTCAAATCCACAAGTAAGAATGCTTCAATGGATGGCAAGATGTCTCTAATCAATGGTATTTTGATCTTCAACACCAATCTTGATTTGATCTTTGCATATGTGAAGGCTTGAATGGATGGAGAAGGGTGAATCTTCAAGGGGGCTCCAAAGAGATTGAATCTTTCAATGGCTAACAATGGATCTCCTTGATGGATGAATGCTTGAACACTTGAATGCTTGAAGACTTGCTTGCACTTGAGAGCTCTAGATACTTGATTGAGAAAACTTGATGTGAAAATGAGAGAGGAAGGCCTCCTTTTATAGTGATCTAGGGCACACTCCTCTAGATGGGCCACCTTGGAGAATTAAATCTCAATTAGGTCCTCACCTTTAGAAAATATACCTTAATTAAATACAATTAAAGGATTTATCATTTCGGAGCTCGAAACAGCTGACCTGGAGAAATAATTTTCCCAAAAGCCAAACTGCCAACATTTGAAATTTGAAATCCTAGCGGGAAGAGGTCAAGGTCAAGGTTGACCCTGACCTGGTCAGGGTCGAGGTCGACTTTGACCTCAAACCCTAACTTTGCCAGGTTTTGCAGCAAAGGTTCCAGGAGATGCCAGAGATGCAAGATTTGATGTCAGAATAGGACCCAGTGTCCGGAACAAACAAAAAATCCCCTGATTGATATGATGAAGGACTAGGTCTCATTTTTGAATCCTACCTAGAAAATAGAGCCATGGAAGAGGGAAAATCAGAAAAAGTCCTCTGGACCTTAACCCCAATTTCACCTATAATGGAGAAATCAAGCATAGAGAAAAAGTGGAAAGTGGGGAGAAATCCAAATACATGCAAAGATCCGATCAAGGCACCTAACATGACCCCAAACCACCTCCTTGGAGGGCTAAATGCTCTTAACATGGAAGTGCTTCCATTTTAAGACGATACAACCGAGAATATGGGCACGATGGATTATGGAGGTAAAAGAACTTTCATAGACTATTATATTAAGAACCAAACATGCGAGAAATCCGTGTATAACACTTGAATGAGATGATAAAAAATTAATTTCTAGATATTATAAACTTAAAAAATTTGCATCTATATTTTAGAAATGAAAAAA
Organism: Chamaecyparis obtusa; assembly: GCA_027943335.1. Lineage (NCBI taxonomy): Eukaryota > Viridiplantae > Streptophyta > Pinopsida > Cupressales > Cupressaceae > Chamaecyparis > Chamaecyparis obtusa. Next base: position 235,263 of record BSBK01007333.1, on the reverse strand, counting down.
TTAATAACGAAATATAAAATATAATTCATTTTCATTGGTGTAGAAGAGTTCATTTAATCACTAGTTAAGATTAAAAACTCAAAAACTGATACAATAGTACTTAGCCTACCGGCAAGTACTAATAATAGACAATATAATATATATTTCATTAGAAGTTATATACATATTAGAATGACAACTTGAGGAACATTTAGAGAGATATTTTATTTATTGAAAATTATTAATATATGAAACAATACTTAGTTACACATTTGTCTTACAATTTAAAAATAAAATAATTTGTAGTTAGCATACAATATAATAAAATATTCTCTCTATACACACTTTTTATATATTTATTATTGTATTACTATATTTTTATTAATCTAAATATTATGCTATTATATAATTATTTAATACTAATATTACAATATTATTCTTAAATACAACTATTATTCCAAACATCAATATAGTAAAGATATATAGATAGTATTTAAATAAGAAATAAACTTGAATTTACTGCAAAATATTACCGCCATCATCGTCGTTGCATGGTAGCCGCCAATGGCGCATAATTCTCTTGCATGTTAACTTTGACTGCACGTGGGCGCGATCATTAAAACTGAGCCTACTTAGGTAGGTAGCATGATAACAAACGAGTGAATTCAACTAAAAACAATTGAACCTACTTAGGTAGCATTATAACAGAGCAAAATAATTCTATCCTGCAACTAGCAGCGTACGTAGCATTCCGCAGAAAAAAGTAGAGACGTATGATGACGATAAACATGCAGGATTGGATATGATGGGTGGCGAATATTTAATTTCGGCGCATATTCGAGATGCATTCCACAAATCTTGGAGTGCGTGTACACCTTTGCGTACGCTCTGTTAATAATTGGCACGTGGATGTGGGACCCACCGGCGACTGAGAGCGGCCCCACCACACCACCTCAAGTGGGCTGACGGAAAGAGACATGTTCTTTCTCCCACTACCTACTCTGCCTCTCTGCTTGCTCTATTTAATTTAAGTTTGGTGTGATGAGAGCAGTGGATCAATCTATTTTTTAGAATAATTATTTGTAATAAAATGAATATTAATTAATTTCATTTAATTTTTAAAGTTTTATTATGTTTGTAATTTAAATAGTTTAAATCTTATTTTAAAAATAGTTTTCAAATTTTTATTATATTTCAATTTTTTAGCTACTGGATTTTGTTTTAACAATACTCAATGAGCTAGTCTGATTTTTTTCTATAATGTGACCAGTACTTGCCGATAATATAATATGGTAATAAAAGTAATAAATATAAAGAATGAGAATAATTATTTTAATTAAAAAAATTATTTAATTATAAATTTAAAGTTAATCAATAGTTTTTAAAAAAAAATTGGTTAGTAAATAAATTATTTCTAAAATAATAATTTAAGAACAAGGAACAATTTTAATAATATTTAATATAGTTCATATAACTTATGTCAAATCATATTATTTAGTATTTTAATATATAACTTATAATTATTTATTATAAATAATAGATATTATTATCACTAATTTATAAGTTAATTAATATAAAATATATAATGAAAAAGTTAAGTTTATTAATATTTAGATTATAATTATAATTTATGCTATATAATCTAAATATATAACATTTAATCATAATACATATAACAAATTTTATTATTCAATTTAATATACATTAGTTAATAAATAATCTATATCCAAAACCATGCATTTATATTATAACATATTTTTAAAAATAAATATGAATTATTTTAAGGGCATGGTAAATATTTGCCCTTATAATTTTGTTGAATTATAAACATAAAAAATGTGCATGTATACTATACAAATTATTAATTTTGTAACAAATTTGATAAAAATAATAATTTTAATTGGTAGAAATGTGATTTTTTAATCACTAGTTAATGGAAGAAATCCAAAAACAGATGCAATAGTACTTGCCTAGCCTATCAGCAAGTACTAATAAGAAAAACATATTTTTAAATTAAACAATCTAGGTTAATTAAACGATATAATTAAATTGTATAAAATAATTTTAAATAAAATTTACAATAATACATATGGTATGTAGTTGAATTTTGATAATAAAATAATGGTATTGAAGATGTCATGGATCAATTTTCTATTGTGTTGAAATTTTAAGGCACAGTTTTAGAAAATTAGCTCAAATTTAATACTAATGCTACTTAGAGACACCTTTAAGGAGTTTGTTATATTGGGATGACCATTTTCTCCTTATTCAAACCTCTAGTTAGATCAATTTAATAACTTTGGAACCATTAAAGACAAGCATGTAATGGGTGTAAAATGAGGTATGTTGATGTACAACACTCTAATAATATTGCTATGATTCTGTCATAAATGATCTATAAAAATCCCCTTTAATGACTCCTAAATTGCTTGAGAGGATCTTCAAAAGAATTGATGCCTTAAAATATAACATGGAACTCAAATTAATGTATTTGAGCACTATTTCAACTCACAACTAGTAGATGGAAGTCAGTGGAATAATTATTTAGATTTGATGCTAATAAGGTTATACACAAGGATGTTTGTAATAACATACTGTAATTAAATTTGTGCAAAGAATGTATCACATGAAAGGGGATATTTTAGATAGATCATAAATAATTATAAAGTATTTTAGTTAAATATATAATCAACCAATGGTATTTTTTTTTAAAGACATAAACATTTGAAGGACAAATTTAAATAGATGTCAACCATCACAAAATATTTCTTGAGAGGTAGGATAAATTATTTAATTATCCCTTGAACGAGATTTTGTTTTAACTTAGACTCTAAACTTAGGGGTTCCCATCCATAACTATGAAAATTACTCAGATTAACTCCACACATGTAAATATAATCTAGGGTTATAAATGGGGTATCTAGGGATTAGGACAAGGTGTTTGGGATAAATGATAATGAAATTAAGATGTCATGATGTCATGAGATAAATGTACGCAAGAGTATGCCACATGTAGATTACTTATTGCATTAGGAAACTTTGATTATAAAAATCCCAAAACATAAAGGGAAAGGGCATATAGGAATGTGGTGTTCACCATTACATGCTACCCCCTCTTTGATGTCAAACTACTTGACGAAAATGCATGCCTAATGAAAATATGCAATCAACATAAAAATTAAATACTTTTTAAACACTTGAAAGGAAATGAATCTACTTAAAACATCTAAATCACTCTTCATTTTCTCTCACAAATAGGGATCCATTAGAAACTTGTACAATTGAAAAAACCATGAAATGGGTAGCATGGATCACATGTTTAAAATAAGAACAAACTTTAGCTTTCTTGAAAATGAACTATTCTTGAAAAACATAAAAAGGGAAAGAGAGTCTACCTAATACAAAAAGCAGTGAAGTGTCAACTAAACAAAATGTAAAAGGACTACAAATAATTAGCTAATACCAATAAATCTCTTCTTGATATGAGAATATGATTAAGCCCATCATTATAAAATATTAACAAACTTGTGCAAAAAAGAATGTTTATAGTGATAAACTACAACTGATTGAATATATTGATGGAATGAATGGGGACAAGTGATTAGAAATCACCGAGCTACTAAAGTGATATGTAAGACAATTAAATCAGTCAATGTATTGTCATTGATGTTAAGTAGTTTTGACTGTACTTATCATGATAGTTACAAACATCTGAAGAAGAAAAATGATAAAGGAATGAGATATCTACATAAAGATGAGATAGATATGAAAGATATGGTTAAGGTATACATTGGGTAACTTATTGATGATTTTATGGCATCATGTTGTTGACTTGATTGTATTACATGAATTTGTTATGTATTGAAGATCAAAACTGAACAAGTCTATGTCGTCGGTAATTGAAGATTTTTGTAGACACCGAGCTAGTATAGTGTATACCGAGTACAGTATTAACCGAGTAAGTATTCACCGACACATTATGGTATTGATTGAGTGAAAGAAACAAATAAAGTTTATAACAACTAATTGAATTGATGAGCTGGACAATTGCTTATGATTCCGAGGTAAAAGATAAAGTTTGTTGTGATGATATGATGACTGAAAAAATTCAAGATTGATCTTATGGAGAAGGATGAAGTGTGTTATAGACACATCTACTGAGGAAGCTTGAAGCGGAAAAAGGAACGATGGAGATTAAGAGGAAAAATCTAACGGATGATAAAAAAATGGTTTATGAAGTCTATTTAAGGAGACATGAGATTCATTATTGAGTCGGGAGCTTATTGACAGTTGCAGGAGAATTCATGTGAAATGACTATTTTCATGCACCGCCGATCAAACTGGTTACAGACATAACCGAGCTGAAATGTAGGTATTATCGAGCGTTGGCGTATTATTCACCAAGTTGAATAAGTTGGAGGATATGAAGGATTGAAGTGAATATTGATCAGAGGAGGTATTTTGGGCTTAGCATAGATATGAAAATCTACAAATCTTAGTTGTATTTGAATCAGATCATTATTGTATCATTTTAACCATTGTTACATCAAAATCTCTTAACCGAGTGGACTTAACATTCTTTTTTTATTTCAATATGACATTCAATGAATGTTGTTGGTTTTCTTGTTGACCCCATTGTGAATGTTGGTTAAGGGAGAACTGCTAGTGATAAATCCTCTAACCAAGTCACACCTTATAGTGTGTTTTGTAACCTTTGATAGGGTTGGCTCCTAACTGAGCTCACTTCAGAAGAGTGAATTATTTTGGGTTACCGGTCCTAGGTGGTTTTTCCCCTAGAGGGTTTTCACGTTAAAAATCTATGTGTTATGTGTATTTGATGTGATTAGATTATTATTTTACTTTACACATTTCATAACTAGTTAGATCAACAAAAATAGTATTGAATTGACTATCAATCGGTAGATGAAGAGAAAGTTATTGTTGATAGTTTACCGAGTTGATAATTTGATTGAAAAGTTTGAATAGAGACATCTGAGAGATTTGGGATTGTAGGATAACTGGAACCAACTGATTCACCCCCCTCTCAATTATCTAACAATTGGTATCAGAGCGCATTGGTTGCTTGGAAGGAAAGTTTAAAGGACTTAAGCTAAAGATCACAAGATGTATAAGAGAGATGTGCCAAAGCTGAACAAAGACAACTTCTTGACATGGCAAAGAAGAATGAAGCTGCATATATTTGGAATTGGAGAATCTGTAGTATTTTACCTGGACAATGCTTACATTCAACCGTTGATTGGACCTTTGACTGTTGATCAGTTGAGAGATAGACATGAACATAACATGACAATGATAGAGATTGATGTTTCCTTAACAGATGTTGAATTTGAAGATATCAAGACATGTACTAATGCTAAAGCAATGTGGGACAAACTTGCACTAGTTCAAAGAGGAGATGTGAATGTGATGAGAGAAAGAGCTAAGAGTCTTAGAGGAAAGTTTGATGACATGAAAATGAAAGGAGAGAACATTTCACAGTACAGTAACCGAATCAAGGAGACTGTCAATGCTATCCGAGGAGCAGGAGGTGTTATTGATGAAGACATTGTTGTGAGTAAAATTCTTAGAACCTTGCTACCTATCTATGCTATTAGAATCTCTATAATTCATGAAATAAGATCAACCCCGGGTAACGTTCTTACACTTGATAGCCTAATTGGTAAATTGACTACTTTTGAGTTGAATAACTATGATAACAATATTGTACCGAATGTTGAGTCTGCATTTATGACATCCTTGAAAATTGGTAAATCATGCAGTAAACACATGATAAGAAATGAGAGTGACAGTAACAGTGATGAGGATAAACTTGATGAACTTGAAGCATTAATGGCTAGGAGACTACAAAAATGTAAAGGAAGATACAAAGGGAAATTACCTTTGGTATGTTTTAACTATAAAGAGATCAGTCACATTGCAGCTAGGTGTCCTAACCAAAAAGATGATGAAAAAGACAATGAACCATCCGATAATAGAAAGTATGACATGAGAGATAACCGAGATCGCAGATGCAATTGAAAATATGATAGAAGAAGTAACCAAGACTACAAAGATAAACAAAAGAAAGCATGTTACCTTGTTGAAGATGATGATGACACCGACACCGACATCGATGAAGACATTGAGGTGGTATTCGTAGCTTTGAAAGAAGATTCAGATTCAGAAGAAATGTATATTGAAGGGTGAACCCACAATAGTGGGTTACACTTTTTTGCCTGAACGGACACTGAACTCCACATTTTGAAAAAACATTCAGATAGGGATGCACATTGGACCGTTAAATTGTTTGAAATCAAAAGATTGAGTAAACTAGAGTCTTTTAGGATTTTCTATCTAGATTCTAAATATTTTTTTTATTTTTATTTTTGAATTTATTTGAATGGTTTTTTCTTTCTCCCATGAAAACTGGTATATTGTTGAAAACGTCATTTTCAAAGAGTTACATTATTTTCATAGAGCATAACTTTTTTTCTAAAATAGATATCAATGTGATTCTTTCAAAATTAGTTTTGCAACATCCATATGGAGGGAATGCAATTGGTTTGATGACATTATCATGATTATTTCATATTTTATTAACGTTTGAAGTTGAATACACCGTAATTTTGACATACCTTGACTACATAGCTTATAACTTGTCGTGTATTTGTCCAATTTTATTTTTATTTTTTTTTATAGAAAGAGAACTTAAATATCGAGGGCATAGATATTTTTTAGAATTTTTTTTCTCTCATTTACTATTTTTCCATAAGCGTCAAACATAGAGGTAGACATACGGTGAAATATCTATGTTTAGTAAAACTAAAAATACAAAGTCATAATAAACTTAATATATATGAACATTATAATCATTGGAAAGATTTTTATCATTAGTACTTACTACATAGGTAGGTTTGTCAAATGGATTCATTTGATCTCCCAAAAGATAAAGTCAAAGTGATTTTTTGTCAGCATTTTAATAGGTGCAAAGGAGACTCCATTACAGGTATGAATGAGGAGTATAGATGTTATATCAATATTTTTTTTATCTAAGAGCCTTTGAGCTAACCATTTGTAATTAATTCCTTCAAATAGAACCTATCAAGGCTTAAATAATCATATTTTATTAAAAATATGTTATTTCAGCAAAAATCAGCATGTCTAAAAAAGTGTAACCCACTATTGTGGGGTCACCCTGAAACAACACTTATTTCTAAAGTTAGCAAGAATGATACATAGATTATTGATAGTGGTTTTACTCATCATATGACTGGTGATGAAGACAAATTTGAATACCTTGAACATTATAATGGAGGATCTGTTAAAATGGGAAATGATACACCTTGTCTAGTAAAAGGAAAAGGATCTATCTTGTTGAACAATAAGATTAGATGTGAGAATGCATATTGGTTAAAGGGACTTAGCTATAATTTGTTGAGTGTAGCACAACTAAATAACTAAGGTCACCGAGTTGCATTTGAAAGTCGAAAGGTGAAAATCTATGATGAGACTGGATAATTGGTTGGTACTGGTGAACAATCAAAAGGTAATCTATTCTATCTTGACAATGTTGAAACTTCTTGTTTAATGGCTAGAACTGAAGATGTGTGGTTGTGGCACAAAAGTTTGTGTCGTGTGAATTTTGACAACATGGTTAAGATGAGTAAGAAAAGAAAAGTTAGAGGCTTACTAAGCTTATCTAAACTTGACCATGTCATGTGTAAACAATGTCAAATGGGAAAAATGTCAAAATCTAGTTTCAAGAGCAAGACCTATTCATCTAAAGCTATTTTGGAGTTGGTTTACGCCGACTTATGTGGTCCTATGAGAACTCGGAGTTATTATGGTGACAAATACTTTATTTTATTTGTTGATGACTACTCTAGGATGATGACAATAATGTTTTTGAAAGAGAAATCTGAAGCCTTCAAGATGTTTAAATGGTATAAAGCTAAAGTGGAAAAAGAAAGTGGAAAAGAGTTAAAATGCTTAAGATCATATAGAGGTGGTGAGTTTATTTCTAATGAGCTCACTAACTTTTGTAATGAGCATGGAATTAAAAGATAGGTTTATGCACCGAGAACACCACGATGGAATAAAATTGCTGAAAGGAGGAATAGATCCATAGTTGATTGTGCTAGAACACTGATGATTGAGAAAGATATTGCACAAATGCACTAGAGAGAAGCTGTTAGCACTGTCGTATACACATTGAATCGAGTACAATTGAAGAAAGATTCAAACAAGACACCTTATGAGTTATCGTATGGGTACACACCGAATGTAAGTTATTTCAAAATATTTGGAAGTAGATGTTACATTCTGAAAGATGATAGAAATGGAAAATTTGATTCTAAAGGTGATGAAGAAATATTCTTAGGATATTCTACTAAAAGTAAAGTTTACAAATGTCTAAATAAGGTTTCTAACAAAATGATTGAAAGTGCAAATGTGAGAGTTGATGAGTTTGCTGAGAAAAATGATGAAGAAAAAAAAAAGGAACCAAAAGACTACTGTAGATTCACATACATTGAGCAACCTGGCATTCTACCTAAGCCACAGGCTGAAGTTACCAAGCAACAAGATAAAGATACCAAGCATCAACCTATAGAGACTGAGAATTATGAAGTAGCTACCGAGGAATATATTAATCCTACACCGACTGATGAACAAATAAGAGAACAAGTGTTAGCAAAATTTGTGAGAAGACACCATCCAAAGAATCAGATTATTGGTGACAAGAAAGCTAACATGATGACATAGAGTAAGTTGAGAAACACCACATGTTTAGTTTGTGAATTTGAACCTAAAAATGTTAGAGACGCACTTGAGAATGATGAATGGATTAAAGAAATGAATGAGGAAATTGAGTAAATACTAAAGAACAAAACATAGACATTGGTATTGAAATCGAATGATAAAAATGTAATTGGAACCAAATGGATATTCGAAAACAAGTTGAATGAAAATGGTGAAGTCACTACGAACAAAGCAAGACTTGTATGTAAAGGGTATGCACAAGAAGAAGGTAGTGATTATGGTGAGATTTTTACACCAGTTTCTAGACTTGAAGGAGTTAGAATATTACTTGCATATGCTATCTACAAAGGATTCAAAGTATATCAAATGGATGTTAAATCTGCATTTTTGAATGGGATACTTGAGGAAGAAGTTTACATTGAACAACCTGAAGGTTTTGTTGATCCTAATCAGAAAAACATGCTATGTAAGCTGCACAAAGCCTTGTATGGCCTGAAATAAGCACTGAGAGCATGGTATGAGAGACTGCATTCATATCTTATTAGTATTGGATTTGTTAGAACAAGTGATAATAGGAATTTATATTTGAAAGGTGAAACTGATGACTAGATTCTTATTGCTGAAATTTTTGTTGATGATATCATATTTGGAGGTCATGATAATCTATGAAAATATTTTGTTGATGAAATGAGAAAGGAATTTGAAATGCCAATGTTTGGAGAGATTAAATTATTTCTTGGTTTGCAAATTCTACAACAAAATGAAGGGATATTCATAACACAATAAAAGTACATCAAAGAAGTGTTGAAGACCTTTGTAATGGAAGATTCAAAACTAGTAGGTACACCAATGGTCACAGGATGAAAATTAACAAAGGTTGATCAATCAACCAAGGTAAATCAAACACTATATAGATCAATGATTGGAAATTTGATGTATGTTGTGCATAGTAGACTAGATACTGGACATGCAGTTGGGATTGCAGCAAGATTTTATGCTAATCCTAAGGAATCACATATGACTGATGTTAAGAGGATTTTGAGATACTTGAAAAACATAGAGAATTATGGTTTATGGTACAAGAAAGAGGGAAATTTTGAACTACAAGTTTACACTGATGCAGATTGGGCTAGAAATATTGATGACCAGAAGAGCACTACCAGTGGAGCATTCTTTTTGGGAGAAAGACTAGTTACTTGGATAAGAAAGAAACAAGCATGTATTTCTTAGTCTACTGCCGAAGCAGAATATGTTGTTGCTACTGCTAATTGTTCAAACATTGCATGGATAAAACAACTTTTGGAAGGGATGAATGAAGAGATCACAGATCCCGTGATAATATATTGTGACAACACAAGTGCTATAAACATTTCAAAGAATCTAGTGATGCATGCAAAGACAAAGCACATATCTATTGAGTATCACTACTTGAGGCAACAAGTACAAGAAAAGCAAGTGAAACTAGAGTTTGTGAAATCAAAAGAACAACTTGCAAACATATTTACCAAACCCTTACCTAAGGATACATTTGAGTACTTGAGGACTAGACTAGGGGTCTATCCCCTGTTTATTAGTCACTAAGGTGATCAGGAGGTTGCATCAACCTATACATTATTAGAATATCAAATTATGTTGATGCATATTGTTCACACTTTAGGCTTCCTAAGGTTGTGAAAGCTGGAATATAGAACACTGTATATTGGTACATGAAGGTACTTGATTTGAACCGAACACCAGATATAATATTTTGGCTACTACAAAGCTATTTATTCTTTTGGCATTGTTGTCAAAGGGAGAGAAAGAATCAATTGTTAGGATTAACAAGGCAGAAATAACAATTATGTGCAAATATAACTAATATCAGAAAATAATAAACCACACAGAATAGAACACAAGACACACAGATTTAACGTGGTTCACCCAATCCCTGGGCTACGTCCACCAACAGCGAGTCCAATATTATTATTATCCAGTGATTACAACCTGATTACAATCCGTAATCCCTTACAGCCCAATTCTACCGCAAGTACTAAAATCATACATCATGAAAATCCCTAACCCTAAGCCATATTATACAATATTTTCCCGCTTTAGGGTTAGAATGAGTTATAAGTAGTCGGCCCAAATAACCAAAAAAGTAGTCGGTCTCAAAAAAAATTTCCTCGGGGGCTACACCCCCGAACCCCTGCTCTTGGGGGTTGCCGCCCCCAAACCCCTGCTCGGGGCCCAGCCCAGCCCCGAACCCCGGCGAGGTCGGGAGGAAAAGTGTACAGTACTTCCCTAATTAGTCACCACAAGCTAACAATCTCCCACTTGGTGATTGATCAGTATCCACACTATACTAAAAAACCTCCCACTTGGAGACTGATCCTGTAGCAATACCGCTACCCACATGAGGCTCCCACTGGATTGAACCACCTTGGACTCAGTTGTTCCTTTATTTTGTTAAGTCTAGAAGACCAAATGAAGCTGAACATGAGTTCAACTTCTCCCTTGTTACTACCTTTGTGAACATATCTGCTAGATTATCATCAGTATGAATCTTTTCCAGCCTTAACTATCCATCATCCAAAACTGATCGAATGAAATGGTACTACAACTGTATGTGTTTTGTCTTTGAGTGCAAAGCAAAATTCTTTGCAAGATGAATGGCACTTTGGCTATCTGTATGTAGAAAATTATCCTTTTGTGGATGTCCCAATTCTTCCATGAAGAATTGAAGCCATATCATCTCCTTGGCTGCCTCTGTAGCAGCAACATACTCTGCCTCTGTAGTGGATAAAGCAACCACCTTTTGTAGTCGAGAAATCCAACTCACTGTTGTCCCACCAACAGTAAATATATAACCTGTAGTACTCCGCCTGCTATCTATATCTCCTGCCAAATCTGAGTCAACATAGCCTTGTACAGTAGTAGTAGAACCCCCAAAGTGTAAACACTTACTGGATGTGCCTCTCAAATATTTGAGAATCCATTTGACTGCATTCCAATGCTCAATACCAGGGTTACTCATATAACGGCTAACGACTCCCACTGCGTGTGCAATTTCTGGCCTAGTACATACCATAGCATACATTAAGCTCCCTACAGCTGAAGCATAAGGTACCTTAGACATTTTAGTCTCTTCTTCTGGTGTCTTGGGACACATATCCTTAGTCAATTTCAAATGACCAGGCAAAGGTGTGCTGACAGCTTTGGCATTTTCCATAGAGAAACGTTGCAACACCTTCTCAATATAATCAGCCTGAGATAGAGACAATTTCCTATTTTTCCTATCTCTACAAATTTTCATACCAAGGATTTGTTTTGCTGCCCCCAAATCCTTCATAGCAAAAGATTTTGCTAACTGTTGTTTCAACCCCTTAATGTGATCCATGTTAGACCCAGCTACAAGCATATCATCAACATATAAACATAAAATAATGTAGTTGTCATCATCCAACCTCTTAAAATAAACACAATGGTCAGAATGACACCGACTATATCCATGCCCATTCATAAAAGTGTCAAATTTAATATACCATTGCCGAGGTGCTTGCTTCAAGCCATATAAACTTTTCTGCAATCTGCACATCAAATTCTCCTTACCCTTGACCTCAAATCCTTGTGGCTGAACCATATATATTTCTTCATCCAAATCACCATGAAGAAAGGTTGTTTTAACATCAAGCTGCTCTAAATGCAAATCTTCAGTAGCCACAATACTTAAAACAGTACGAATAGAAGTCATTTTAACAACTGGAGAAAATATCTCATCAAAATCAATACCATGTTTCTGTGCAAATCCTTTTATGACTAATCTGGCTTTAAATCTTTTTGTACCTCCATCCTCTTCTTTTATCCTGTAAACCCATTTATTCTGTAAAGCCCTTTTACCTGCAGGTAACTTACATAAATCCCATGTCTGATTTTTCAGCAAAGAGTCCATTTCATCTGTCATTGCAGACTCCCACTGAAGCTTTGTATCCACCTGCATAGCTTCATTATAACATTCAGGTTCACCAGCATCTGTTAACAAAATAGAATACAAAGATGGAGAAAATCTTTCTGGAGGTCTACTTAGCCTTGTTGACCGTCTAACACTCACTGGGGTGTGTGGTATTTGTTGTTGCTGTTGTTGCGGAGCATAAGGAACTACTGGAACATGAACTTGTGGAGTATCATCCAGTACTACATAGTCATTTTCTTTCTTCTCATGCTGCAGCAACAGATCTTTGTACAATACTTTCTCATTGAATATGACATCCCTGCTTCTTACAATTTTATGATTTTCAAAATCCCAAAGCCTATAACCAAATTCATCAATGCCATACCCAACAAATACACATTTCTTTGACTTAGCTTCCAGCTTGGTTCTATTTTCAGAATCTATAAGTGCAAAAGCTTCACAACCAAAGGTTTTGAGAAAAGAATAACTCACCTTCTTACCACTCCATGCTTCCTCTGGAATACCACAGTCCAAAGGAGTAGAGGGGCCTCTATTGATTAAATAAATAGCAGTGTTCATTTCCTCTACCCACATATTTTTGGGCAGCCTAGCATGCAACCTCATACTCCTTGCATGCTCCATTATTGTCCTGTTCATGCGTTCAGCCACTCCATTTTCTTGTGGAGTCCTTGGTATAGTTTTCTGCCTACGAATACCATTAGAGGAACAATATTCTTCAAATTCTGTGCTGCAATACTCACCACCATTATCAGATCTGAGACATTTTAACTTTTTACCAGTCTCATTCTCAACCAAGCATTTCCATTTCTTAAAAGTTTGAAATACATCAGATTTCTGTCTAAGGAAATAAATCCATACTTTTCTTGTTGCATCATCTATAAATGTAACATAATACAGAGAGCCACCAAGGGAAGATACCTGAGCTGGTCCCCATACATCTGTATGCACAAGCTCTAATCTCTCATTTTTCTTTTCCTTCCCACTCTTCACAAAACTAACTCTCTTTTGTTTTCCATAAACACAACTTTCACAGAAATCCATATTGACACATTTCAGACCAGGTAAAACTTTCTTTGAATGAAGTAATTTCATACCTTTTTCACTCATGTGCCCGAGTCTATTGTGCCACAGTGCTATGTCAGAATCTACAGCAATAGTTTGATGTTCTTCCTGCTCAACTGTAGCCACTGTTCCTGAACATTCATTATCTTCTAAAACAATTAAAGTAAAAGGAACAGTATGACCTATACAAAGATATAAGGTGCCTACTTTCACACCTTTTGCTACTACTAAGGAACCTTTTGAAACCTTCCAATTTTTATCATTAAAAGTAAGTGTGCAACCCTCATCACCCAGTTGCCCTGCTGAAATTAAATTCCTACTCAGCCTTGGAACATGTCTTACCTCTTGTAGTAGCCAATGATTCCCATTCTGCAACTTAATCTTAATTTTTCCCTTTCCAACAATCTGACAGGGTTCATTATCTCCCAAATAAACTAGCCCAAAATCCCCTTGGACATAATCAACAAAATAACTTCTATGGGGTGTAGCATGAAATGAAGCCCCAGAATCTAAAACCCATGAATCATCAATACTTTCTAAGGACAAGAGCAAAGCATCCTCCTCGGATTTGTTACTTACCACATTTGCCTCCTTGTTTCCATCATTTTTGTCTCCTTGATCTTTCTTCCGAGACCAACAATCTTACTTCTTATGACCTAGTTTTCCACAGTACCAGCAATCATTTGGCCCTTTAGATTCGGACCTCTTTCCCTTTGATTTTCCTCTTGATTTCCCACGATTTCCAGAGTTGTTTCCTCTATCTCTTGTTCTGCCTCTGCTTTCTGTGTTCAATACACTACCTGATGTGGATGCCCCTGAGCTTTTCCTACGAATTTCCTCACTCAATATAACACCAATAACATCATCATACTTTAGGGTATTAGAACCAGAAACAAAATTACTAACAGCCATTACCAAGCCATTCCAGCTTTCTGGCAAAGAACACAAAATCAAGAGAGCCCTAACCTCTTCATCAAAAGTAATTTTAACTGAGGTTAATTGACTTGTAACTGTATTAAACTCATTCAAATGATCAGTAACTTATCCACCTTCTACCATTTTCATATTAAATAAACGCTTCATAAGAAATACCTTGTTTGAAGCTGAAGGCTTTTCATACAACTTCGCTAGGGTTTCCATTAGATCTTTAGCTATCTTTGCTTCAGTAATATTGAATGCCACCGATTGTGCCAGGCATAGGCAAATACTCCCCAGTGCCTTCCTATCCAAAATATCCCAATCTTCCTGAGACATTGATTGCTCTTTCTTGGCTACTCCCTCTAATGGCCGCCATAGATCCTTCTGATAGAGATAATCCTCCATTTGCATCTTCCATAACTGAAAGTTCTGCCCATTAAACTTATCAACCTTCAGCCTACCCTCATCTGCCATTTCTCCCACTTAACCGGGAGACTCTCCCACTAACTCGTGAGACCTGCTTCAGAGAATAGATGAAATAACCTCGCTCTGATACCACTTGTTAGGATTAACAAGGCAGAAATAACAATTATGTGCAAATATAACTAATATCAAAAAATAATAAACCACACAGAATAGAACACAAGACACACAGATTTAACGTGGTTCACCCAATCCCTGGGCTACGTCCACCAACAGCGAGTCCAATATTATTATTATCCAGTGATTACAACCTGATTACAATCTGTAATCCCTTACAGCCCAATTCTATCGCAAGTACTAAAATCATACATCATGAAAATCCCTAACCCTGAGCCATATTATACAATATTTTCCCGCTTTAGGGTTAGAATGAGTTATAAGTAGTCGGCCCAAATAATAAAAAAAGTAGTCGGTCTCAAAAAAAAATTCCTCGGGGGCTGTGCCCCTGAACCCCTGCTCTTGGGGGTTGCCGCCCCCAAACCCCCGCTCGGGACCCGGCCCGGCCCCGAACCCCAACGAGGTCGGGAGGAAAAGTGTACAGTACTTTCCTGATTAGTCACCACAAGCTAACATCAATGAAACATCTATCCAGTGGGAGAGTAGAATCATAAAGGGAGAGAAGAATCACAAAGAAGCAAAAGATCAAATCCGCAAGGAGAGTTTGCATGAAATGTTGTGTAGTGATTAAACATATTAAATGAATAAGCTAGGGAGAGCTTACTGAGCTACAACATTTATCTATAGAGTTGTAGTACAGATGTTTGGTATTCTATGACATATTTCATATTGTGTTGCCATCAATACCAAAGGGAGAGATTGATAAACTACAACTGATTGAATATCTTAATCCAAAATGAATGGACAAGTAAAAGACAAGTGATTAGAGATCACCGAGCTACTAAAGTGATATGTAAGGCAATTAAATTAGTCAATGTATTTTCATTGATGTCAACTAGCTTTGACTGTACTTATCATGATTGTTACAAATATCTGAAGAAGAAAAATGATAAAGGAATGAGATATCTACATGAAGATGAGATGGATATGAAAGATATGGCTAAGGTACACATTGGGTAACTTATTGACGAGTCTATGACATCATGTTGTTGACTTGATTGTATTACATAAATTTGTTATGTATTGAAGATCAGAACTGAACAAGTTTATGTGGTCAGTAATTGAAGATTTTTGTATACACCGAGCTAGTATAAAGTATATCAAGTACAGTATTAACTGAGAAGGTATTCATTGACACATTCTAGTATTGACTGAGTGAAAGAAAAAAATAAAGTTTATAACATCTGACTGAATTGATGAGCTGGACAATTGCTTATGATTCTGAGGTAAAAGATAAAGTTTGTTGTGATGATCTGACAATTGACAAAATTCAAGATTGATTGAATGGAGAAGGATGAAACATGTTATAGACACATCTACCAAGGCATCTTGTAAGGACTATTTTCATGCACCACTGATCAAATTGGTTACATACAGAACTGAGCTGAACTGCAGGCATTACCAAGTGTCAGGGTATTATTCATCAAGTAGAATAAGTTGGAGGATATGAAGGATTGAAGTGAATATTGATCATAGGAGGTATTTTGAGCTTAGCATAGATCTGAAAATCTGCAAATCTAAATTGTATTTGAATCAGATCAATACTGTATCATTTTAACCATTGTTACAACAAAATCTCTTAACCGAGTGGACTTAATAGTCTTTTTGTATTTCAATATGACATTCAATGAATGTTGTTGGTTTTCTTGTTGACCCCATAATGAATATTGGTCAAGGGATAACTGTTAGTCATAAATATTCTAACCAAGTCACACCTTACAATGTATTTTGTAACCTTTGACAGGTTTGGCTCCTAACCGATCTCACTTCAGAATAGTAAATTATTTTGGGTTACCGATCTTAGGTGGTTTTTCCCCTAACGAGGTTTCCACATTAAAAATTTGTGTTATGTGTATTTGATGTGATTGGATTGTTATTTTACTTTACACATTTCATAACTATTCAGATCAGTAAACACAATATTGAATTGACTATCAATCGGTAGATGAAGAAAAAGTTATTGTTGATAGCTTACCGAGTTGATAATTTGATTAAAACTTTTGAATATATACATCTAGGAGATTTGGGACTGTAGGATAACTGGAACCAACTGATTCACCCCCCTCCCAGTTATCTTACACATAGATGACTCTAAATTGATTTCATATAAAGGATGCAAGGAATTGGAGAGGACAAAAATATAAGTGTGATAAGGCACATGAACATGGTAAAAGATGAAATTATATGAAATTCATTTAAGGATCATTTTGGGATACTACTCTATATCTTTAATATCTATTTTTATGTCCTTCAACTTACCCACATTGGTGGTTAATTGATGGGAAACATCAAGGGCTAGAAAAAATAAGAAAAAATTGAGTGATCAAAGGGGGATTGCATATTAATTGATAGATAAGGTTTCTATGGTGATTTACACGAGTTTAAGAATGTAAGATGTGAATATGAACATGTTAGGAAAGGGATAACATGATGAGGGGTGTGAGAATATTGGTTATGAGAAACATAAACATGAGGGATGCGAGTAGATGTGGAGATGATTAGGGAGGGTTTATTTTGAACCTTATAGATAACTCATGAGAAAGTAAATGATTGATATAACATAATGGTTGGGAAAGAGAAGAGTAAAAATGGTCGACTATATGAGGAGAATATGTATTTTTGTGATTTGTTCTATAGCCTTATTGTATCCATACCACATATCATTTAGTGGGAAGTGACTTAGTAGGAACATTAATATCAAGTGAAGTATAAATACCATCATTTATCCTATCAAAGTTGATTGACTAAAGATTGTGTTATTTCATCTATCTCATTTTTCTTTTCATTTTCAATATGTTTGACAAAGAAATCATTTTCATAACACCCTTCTTCCTCATCAAAATGCAACATTTCCTCACAAGAGTTTATAAAATGGCTAATCATGGAGGCAATGTGAAGGTTCATCTTAGTGCTTCATTAAAGGAGACACATGGGTCAAAGACTTTTTGAAATAAAAAGATAAACATAATAGATTGACAAACAAGATTTATTAATAAATTCATAAGTTAAAAATAAATGCTCATTTTTTCCCTAAAAGGGTAGTTGTGAAAGTTACTAGTTCACCAAAATGTGATAAATTTTGACAGTTCTTAATGTTTATGCATGATATATACATAATACTAATTAAAACTGAATCAAATTAGACCTAGAAAAAAATGTTGGGCATTCAATAAATAAGAAAGAAAATGCATTTTTTAATATTAATCTTGACCCTTTTAATGAGTAATTGATGTGATTACATAGAATATAAAAATAAGGAACAAAAATCAATAATATGTGATAGATTATATCCAAGGTTCCTACTATTGAAAATAAGATCATATTGTGTGGCCAATTCTTTCATAAGGTAACATTGTGTAGCATGGTTTGAGCAACCCAACCTAGTTTATTGTTAATGTGAAAATATGTAATGTGTTCTCTGAAGTCTTAGGTGCTTATCGTTATTGTTAAAAGAAATCATGTTAAAAAATAAAGTAGGGATTCCATTGTATGCACCCTAAAATGGTCGCCTAGACTTTGGGCCCCATTCTTCAATTTATCAATTTCCTGAATCAATATTTTCAATTAAATCAATTTCCCTGATCAAATCCTAATTCTATCATTTATTCGATTATATTCTATGGGCTAACCATTTTATCCTAAATCTTTATTTAATTAAAAGGAATTCCCTCCCCTTTTATTAAATAAAAAAGCCCCCCACTTTCCTCTTATCCTAAGTTGCACAAATAAAGCATTATTCCTATTTTATAAAAAGGAGAAAAGGCATTTTTGTCTCACATGAGGCTCAAAAGTCAACACTTCTTTCTCATTGGAGGAGACTTATGCACATGGATTGCTCCCACTCTCAAACTCCACCCTTGATCAAATCTTTTGCCTCTTAATCTCTATGGTCCATTTATCTTTAAAAGGAGATCTCTTTTCTCATTCAAAAGATCCCCACTCTTTATGCTAATCTTATGCTGCAGGTTTTCTTGGTGATTTTGGAGCTTTGGAGATCTTCTTGCATTCTAGCTTTCATTCTTGCATTTAGCTTAGCTTTCATGGCATTTTAGTTTACTTTCCTTTCATGTTTCTAGCTTAACTCCCTAGCTTAATTAGTAAGGCTTGTAATACTCTCATTTTCATAGCTTAGTTGCATTCTTGCATCTTCATTTCTAGCATAGCATTGCATTGCATTTCCATTTTGATTCTTGAGGATATTGGCATTCTTGCCCTTATCTCTTTGAATCTCCCATTGCATGGTTTATTAGCAAGGTTATAGGCTTAATAGCTCTAGCTGAGAGCATTTTAAACACCCTTGTGACTCCATGCCTAGGGAGCTCTAGGTCGCTTTCTCAAGGTTTCCAATCCATGGATCCTCTTGGAAGTAATGACTTAGAGAAGTGCACATTTTGAGTGTACATTTTTTGTGCCCACCGTGGGGTAGAATAGCTCTGTTTTGTCCTTTCTTTTCATGCATTTCCGCTAATTTTTCATCATATTTTTCTTGCTATTTCGGCTATTTTTCCATACTTTCTGACAGAATATTGTACGATAGTTCACCAATATCGTACGACCATTTCAGATATACCCGTGTGATACTTTTCCAGTCAAAGTATCGTATGCCCTTGTAGGATTCTATCGTACTGGTACATTACTTTATGTCACCTGTAGGTAATATGAAGTATCATTCAGGAAAGAAATATTGCACCAGTATACTATGAAGTATCATGCGATTCATTTTCTAACAGAACTGTCACATAGGCCTGGTAGTGAGTGATTTTGGTTCTTCCTTGTATGATTCAGATTTGTTTGCTTGCTAGTCTTGATTTGTTGTGTTAAGACAGAGTTTTATTTGTAGATTATACTTGACTTTATTGTGCTAACCTTTCTGGGACTAACAAGTTGTGCTTGTAGGTGTGCCCTTATTGCTTGAATATTTGCTAAAAAGAACGCATGTCAAAGCTTCAAATGCACAAGGGCTACTAATCCTTCTTGCAGGGCTGCCCAAAGCATAAAAACAAATCAAGTGCTTGTTCATTACTTTCATTTGAAGTGTGGTATATACTAGTTCTTCATTTTCTTAGGCGCTTAATATCTTGTTGTAGGAGTCTTTTGGTGGTAGGAGAGTATGCTCTTCACCCTTGTGGTGAACCAAAAATCTTGACCCACTTCTAGATTTTGAAAGAAAGAGGCTAATTGAACATTGCTTGGTGTGTTTGGGAAAGATTTTTGAGATAGGAGAGTATGCTCTTCACCCTTGAGGTGAACTAGAAATATTGACGCTCAAAGGTTAATCCACTTCTTGTTTAGTTAAGAATCCTTTAGCAAGCCTACTCTTGAGCAATCAATAGGAAAGACCCAAGTGGGGACAAGCTAATACTGAGCTATTCTGACCCACTATAAAATCAAGGCTATCAAGGACATAAAACCCTAGTAGATGTAGTACTTGTCTTCGCTTGGTGTGAGTACTTGTGGGATTATGACCATGAGGAAAATGCTAAGCAAGAATGCTTAAGGTACTCTTGTGGCCACGAGGTCCGTTACTTGCCGCAAGGTAAGGAGTCCCTTTGGGGAGAAAGAGGGGTATTACAAATGGAAGCCCTTATCACAAACCATAGATAGAAGCTACCCAATTTTGCCTCTTAACATCTTGGTGCAAGGATTGATCCTAGTGGACTAACCTGGATCACCCCAAGATTACTCACCATCTGTGTTCCTTTGGTTGTGTCATTGGCACTTCCACGACAAAGCCAACATCTATTGTGGGAACCACTTTGTGTGAGGTGATGGGACATCAAGTGTGGGCCAAGTTGTTGAGTATTGAGCCTTTGTCTTTCTAGGCTAGTAAGTGCTTGATTTGTCTTCGTTGTGATCTACCCGTGTAAACGTTCTTGAACATTAAACATCACGGTAGTGCTCATAGGATTTTTTGCTTTGATATCCCAATTGCATGTCTTGACAAGGTTGATTTTTCCCTTGTGCAAGTGTTTTATGAAATGTTTGATCAATTACTATTTGCAAACCTATCTATTTTCTACTATTACTATGTTTGGAATCGAGAAATTGAACTTGTCAACCTACAACTTTGACCAATTGCCTTCAAAACTGAGATTTTCACACTCACTGGTTAAATATCATACGATACTGCACAACTGTCACACCAGTTGCCTGGATACTATCGTATCAAATAACTAGAAACCATCGCATGACCTTAGTGCAAAATATCATTTGGACATATTGTATCATCCCAATACCCTACGAACTGTTGCACAGAGTCATCCTGCAGTCTTGTTGTCTGTAATCCAAAGCTGATTTGTGTCATTTCTAGTCTCCTTTGGTTGATCCAGGTCAGATCAAGTTGTTTATCCTATCATTGGAAGCCTATTTGCACTTGGGATTTTTGTTTTTTGACCCTTTGATTAATGATCTTTGATTTTACAAGTGATCTTGCTCAAAATCGGTAAGTTAGAAATCACCTTTGTTGAAAAGACCAACCTTTGGATTCTTTGATAACACACTTGGAGAGTCTTAGTAGTCTCTTGTCCAATTCACTTCCACCCAAAGGAAATTTCAATTATATAACTTGGTTAAATCATCCTCTTGATCCATATGTGTTAGGATACTTATTCGTTATTGGGCACCTCTGTGGCAGTGTTGGTTTATACCTTTTGCAATTTTCTATCTTACCATCTCTCTTTTGGAAAATTGAACACTTTTACTATCCTCATTTGATATCAACATTTCTTAGAGTCATCTTATCACCAAGTGCTTTTCCTTTCATGTCAGTTACAACAAGGTATCAAGTGAATCAAGGGAAACGACCTCAGATAGTCTTTAACTAATTACCCCTTGTTCAAACTCACCAAAGACATAAAGGAAGCGAGCTTATGTTTGACCAATCACCTAGGAGCAAGTCTGAAGTTTGGTTTAAACCTAAGAGCAATCCTAGTGACTTGAGTACCTCCTTAGCACCTTCTCAATCAGATATGGATATGAGTTACACCATGACTCGAAAGGAGAGAGAAGCAATGGATCAAAATCTTGATAACATATTTCAGAGACATAGAGACAACATGCTATTTGGTGATTCCTCTCATGACAATCAACTAGAATCACCCCCTATCCATATTAGATATTTGGATGCCCATCAAAGGGCTGAAAGGTATACAAGATGAGCTCACCAAGACGAATGGTCACAACACAAAGACCAAGACAATGAACCTTGTGATGCTCATGTGAATGTAGCATATGCCAATGACTTGTTCAAAAATTTGAGACCAAGTTCTCCACTTCAAACAACCTCAAGGTATACAAGTGAAAGGCTCAAAAGAATTGAGTGTGAAAAGAAGGCCTTTTTAGATGAACAAGCTACAAAAGAAGAGAGGTTTAGACTCCTAGAGGCGGAGAGACAAGCCTTGTTAGAATTGGAAAGGAAGGCTTCTCAAGAGGAACAAGATAGACTTTTGGCCCAACAGCTTAATGCCCAATTCAACAACAGGGGTGTCAATAGTGGAAACAACTCTCCACCATCTACTCCTTTAGAAACCCCATGAAGCAGAAGGCAATCAAAGACCCCTTCAAGATCTCCCAGTCCTAGAGGAAGAAGGACTTCACAACATGCTCATTATAGGAGACAAACACCTCCTAGGAACTCAAGAAAACCCTCGCAATGAGCTCATCATGGTTCCCAACATGGAGGTAGTAGCTCAAGTTTTGATGCTCAAGACTTCATGAGGATGAAACAAGAACCACTCTTCCAACAATATGTGGAGAGTTATCTATAGCAAAATAAAGACAAGTTCCTAGAGAGCTTGATCAACAAGGGTGCCAGAGTTCCTTACAACTTTGATGTGGATAGAAAGATCAAGAAGCAAGGTCCATCCCAAGAAGAGGAGATCAAGAAACTCAAGTGTATGATGGAAAATGTGTTGGCACCTAAGAGTTCATTCTCACTAGACTCAATTTTTTCTAATCCTTTCGACAAGAATGTGAGCATGAAATATTTTCCTAGGAAGGTGGAAATTCCCCAATATGACAAGTATGATGGTAATGGGGATCCACATGACCATGTGCACCAATTCTACATTATGAGCTTTGAGTTCCACCAAGATGACTCCTATCTCATGAGGTTGTTCCCAAGGAGCCTCAAAGGTCAAGCAATGGAGTGGTTTACCAATATAACTCCCCCCGTCAAGACTTTCAAAGAACATGTTCATAGATTCGTCCAACACTTCGCTTACAATCTTTCAAGATCTGTCACCATGTTGGACCTATGTAACTTAAAACAAAATCAAGGGGAGTCCTTTGTTGCTTTCTTGCAATGGTGGAGACGTCAATAATCTTGATACTCCAGGACCATTCCTGAAAAGGAGAAGATTGACATTCTTATTAGCAACTTGATCCCTGAGATGTGGTATGAAGTGAGGAAAATGGTCTTTGACTCCTTTGACACCATGGTCAAAACTGCATGCAAAATTGAGGATGTTTTGAAAGAGAAATGAATTTTGACCAACAACAAAAACAACAACAATGGTCAAAATAACCACAATGCTAATAAGGATAAAGGGAAAAACTTGCACTGGAATAAGAATAAGCAAGTGGTTAATGATGGAGTGGTGGACTCTTCTCAACCTAAGGATCAAGGTGTTCTTCACTTATCTAGTGTTGTTCAAGCAATGAAGCTCAATGCATCCAACCAACAAGAACATAAGCCAAGGTACCAAGAATGGCCTAAGAAAGAGAGGCGTCAATTTTCAAAGCTTGGTGATTCCTATGAGGATGTCTTCAAAACTCTCATTGCCAACAATCTTGCACATCCTCAAGATCCAACAAAACATCATATTCCTGATGTTAAACCACATTGGTGGGATGAGAAAGCTTTCTGCAAATTCCACAATGGTATTGGACACGATATCGAACACTGTTGGAAACTTACGCATATCATCCAATATATCATTGAGAATGGAAAACTTAAGGTGGATGGCTTGAACACTAATGTTGATCACAAGGCTTTCAAGGAACGTTTGCCTAAATATGAAAAGGGGGAAACCTCTAAACCAAAGAGTGGCAAAGCCGAGATCAACTACACTTACACAGCTGTGGAAAATGTGGTCAACATGCTTGAAGTTGTGGAAGAAAGTGTCAACATGATGAGGAGCAAGGATCCCTACGGTTATGATGTGGACTCTCCTCCTATCTTTGATGAAGAAGCTATGGTGGTGCTAAGGGGTCCTCACTCTAGAAGGTCATCCCAAGCTCTTAATGTTTTCACGAGAAGTCAAGGTCCTGTGGTCATTAGAGGACCTAGTTCCAACCCATCCAGTAAACCAAAGCAAGTGGCATCCAAGAATGTCACCACAAAATCAGCAATTGATCCCAAAATGAGTTATAATCTTGTTGACCAATTGTAGAGAACCCCGGCTCAAATCTCAATCTTTGAGCTTTTAGAGTTGTCCCCAAGACATAAGCATGTCCTTGAGGATGCTTTACGTGCAGAAAATGTCCCTAACAATTTAGATGTCGATCAATTCCAAAGCATGGTCAATCATATTGCTATCCCACATTACCTCACTTTTTCAAAAGACGATGATAAAGCTTTGAGCCATCCGCATAATCTTGCCCTTCATATTGAAGTCATGATCCACAAAACCCATGTCAGGCATGTGTTGATAGATGGGGGTGTTGGGCTCAATATTTGTTCTTTAAGTCTTTTAAAAATTTTGGGTTATTCAGAGGAAGTCATAGATGCTAGAAAGAAGATTACCATAAAAGCCTACGATGAGGCAGAAAGAAGTTCCAAAGGGTTGGTTGTCCTTCCTATTAGGATTGGCCCCATTGAGAAAGACATTTTGTTTCAAATTGTTGATGCTAGTCCTCTTGCATACAACATCTTGCTTGGTAGACCTTGGATCCATGAGATGTAGGCAGTGCCATCCACCTACCACCAGTGTGTTAAGTTCCCCTACAATGGAGTCGAAATCTGTATACCTGGGGATAGCACATTATCGGTCAACTCCATTTTAGTAGGGACTCATGTTCCCCTCAACAGAGAAGCAGAGGATTTTCAATGCGACTCTAGCACAATGCAAAGATAAGTTCAAGTCAATAGACCTTGGTATGGGGGGGTATCAACTCAACTCCTTTACAAAGCTGCTAGTTTCACCTTGGTCTTATGGCAAGCCTTCCCAAGAGATGAAACCTTCCTCTTTGGCCATGACCTTGTTTGGCACATTTGTAGAGTCCTCAGTCCCTATCCAAGATGAGAAAGAAGAGGTGGTTGTTAAGGACTAGATTTATAGAGAAGATAAATACATGCATAATGAGAACTTCTCTCCCTCTCCTAAAACTTATGGAAGAGGGTATACTTTTGTCAAAAATATGGGCTATCTAGGACATGGTCCTCTTAGTCACAGATTAGATGCTAGGGCTGAACCTCTTGATCATGCTCTTTTTGGATGCAACTCTAAGAAGACGGTTGGCCTAGGATTTGCAAATCATGACATGAAAACTGCTCCTATCCCTGATGAGTCAAATAGTGAAGATGAGCTGAAATACATGCCAAATTTGACAAACCAACAAGATATGTGTGAAGATTGGGTCCCTTCCACCAATCTCCTTTGGGGAGATTCTAACAATCTAGTTACCCATGCAGCAGTTTCAAGCTTAGAACAAGAAGATTCTGATGTTGAAGATCCCATCCAAGAACATCAATACATGAATGGTGTTTGAGAAGGTGTCACCCTTGGTGATATTAGAGCCTCCACATCCAGACGTTGTAAACATGCATGGTGTAAACATCCCAGTTGGGATTTAGATACAGATTCACATGAGTATGAATGGGAGTCTCTATCTGATTCTTCCATAGTTGACATGAATGTTGATGTCGTCCATACTTATAGTTCTCATCTCGAGGTAGCTAACGAGTCACATGTAGGATTTATGAATTTGAATCCACAGGTCGCTTTAGTGGATGATTCTTCACTTGGTAGGTTGAATCTTGATTTGGGTAACTTAGAAGGATACTCGAAAAACTCTGACTCTTCGGTCACCATAGATAATGCCATTTGCATCCACAACCTTGAACATGCCATTGACTTACCTCTTGCTCACCCTCATCTCATTGATTGGTCCCAACATTATCAAGAGCCTGAGCTCTTGACATTCCATAATAACTATGAGATAACTTGTTACCTAAACGCAATTGAACTTGTAGTCTCTTCCACCGGTGAATCGGCTACAAGCATGACAGAGCTAGACATCAAGTACCTTAGTCAAAAAATAAAAAGAAAAGAAAAAAGGAATAAGAGTTCTGATGGCGAAAACCACTATGTGGTGGTGTCAGAACCAAAAATAGTAAAAACAAATGACATATCCAAGGGTGAAAACCTCTCTGAGGCACCTAAGGATGAGGTACTTGATCATCTCTTGAGTTACTTTCAAGACAGATCTTCAATGCTTGTTGAGCCAATGCAAGTAGTCAACTTGGGTACCGATGAGACTCCGTAGATAGTGCACTTGGCTCAGTCCTTGTCACCTCTAGAAAGGGAAGCATACACCAAGTTATTACAGAGGAAGAAGATTAATTTTTCTTGGACTTATTCAGATATGCTAGGGTTGGACACTAATCTTATTATGCATCACTTATTCATAGCTCCAAGTGTAAAACGAGTCAAACAAAAATTGAGAAAAATGCATCCTCACATAGCTCTTTTAGTCAAAGCCAAATTAGAAAAACTCCTTAGTGCAGGATTCATAAGAGCGATTGACTATGCTGAATGGATCTCAAATATTGTCCTAGTTTCTAAACATGACAAATCCATTCGAATCTGCACAGACTTTAGAGATCTCAATAGAGCATGCCCAAAGGATGATTTTCCACTCCCAAATATAGACATGATAGTGGACATGACCACGGGTTATGAGATCTATTCATTGATCGATGGTTTTTCTGGATATAATCAGATCAAGATAGCTCCTAAAGACCAAGAAAAGATTGCATTCACTTGTGCATGGGGTACCTATTGTTGGAACATCATGCCTTTTGGATTAAAAAATGTAGGAGCTACCTACCAACGAGCTATGACAACTATCTTTCATGACATGATGCATAAGAACATGGAAGATTATGTGGATGACACGTTGGCTAAATCTAAGAAAAGAGACACACACTTAGGTGATTTAGAAGTCATTCTAGATCGCATGGAACGGTTCCAACTAAGATTAAATCCAAAAAAGTGTGCATTTGGCGTCACCTCTTGAAAACTTCTGGGATTTATTATTTCAGCAAAATGAATAGAGGTAGACCCTGAAAAGGTCCAAGCAATCATGGACATGCCACCTCCTAAAAATATTAGTCAAATGAGGAGTCTTCAAGGATGTCTTCAATCCATAAGGAGGTTCATTTCACAATTGGTAGATAGAGCTCAGCCTCTCAATAAGAACTTGCATAAGGGAGTTAAATGTATCTGGAATGAGGATTGTCAAAAAAGCATGGACCAAATCAAGAAATAATTGGAAAATCCTCCTATTTTAATGCCTCCTATCCTAGGAAAACCACTCATTCTATATGTTTCAGCAACAAAATCTTCCTTGGGGGCATTATTAGCTCAACTTGATGAACATGGGAAAGAAAGAGTCATATACTACATCAGTCATACGCTTGTTTCATATGAGGCTAATTACACCAGTATTGAAAAGCTTGCCTTGCGGTGGTGTTTGCTTCCCAAAAGCTGCGACATTACATGCTTGCGCACACAATACACCTTATAGAAAAAATTGATCCTCTCAAGTATTTGCTCGGTAAGGCTGCTCTCACAAGTAGACTTTCAAAATGCATTATGATTCTTTCAAAATTTGACATAGAGTACGTTGAGCATAAAGCTATAAAAGGACAAGCCATTGCAGATCAATTGTCTGATTTCCCAATTCAAGATAGTATACCTATTCAAGTTGCCTTTCCAGATGAGCACCTCATGTACATGATTGAGAGAACATGGAAGATGTTCTTTGATGGCTCTTTTATGCAAAATGGTTCTGGAGCTAGTGTATTGTTTGTTTCTCCTCATGGGTATACGATCCCTAAGTCTTACAAGTTATTGTTCCCATGTACAAACAACATTGTTGAGTATGAAGCTTTGACAAATGGGCTCAAGATGGCCATAGACTGGAGAATCATAAAGCTACATATCTATGGGGATTCACAGTTGATAATCAACCAAGTTAATGAAGAATATCAAACAAAAGATGAGAAACTGGTACCTTATAAGAAAATGGTTGATTCATTGAGATGGTATTTCACATTCGTCACATTTCAGCAAATCCCTAGAGCAAAAAATAAAGGAGCTGATGCTATGGCCATACTGGCTTTACTCCTTCAGTTAGAGCAACATGAGTCCAGATTTGAATTCCTGGTGGAAGAGCTACATCATCCTATCTATGACTCCCAAGAAAGCCATGTCATTTGTACCCTTGTTGGTCACAAATCATCCTAATATGGTGCCATTTACTCATACCTTCCTGATGGCATTATCCCTGATACATTTAACCACTCTGAACAAAGAAACCTTACCCAAAATGCCTCTCACCATTCCCTTATCTCTAGTGATTTGTATAGGAGGGATCTAGATAGGACACTTCTTAGATGCTTAGAAAAGGATGAATCTGATCAAGTGTTAGTTGACATTCACGAGGACATCTATGGGGGACATTCCAATGGTCTTTCCATGACCTGAAGATTGCTTAGGGTGGGGTACTATTGGCCTACCATGCAGATGGATGCAGTAGCTTTTGCAAAGTCATGTGAAAAGTGTCAAAAACATGGTAACCTGATACATGCTCCAGGTAGGGAGCTCATTCCTTCTATATCTCATTGGCCATTTTAGCATTGGGCCTTTGACCTTGTTGGGTAGATTCATCCCAACTCATTAGGTGGACATAAATTTATCATCATTGCTACTGACTACTTTACTAAATGGGTAGAAGCTGTCCCACTTTCTGTTGCCTCAGGCAAGACAATTTCTCTATTCATCCTGAACCATATCATCTGTCGATATGGAGTGCCTTATGAGATCATCACTAACAATGGAGGTCAGTTCAAAAATAAGGACCTTAAGCAACTCTGCAAACAATTCAAGATTAAACAACATTGGTCCTCCATTTACTTCCCACAAGGAAATGGTTAGGCAAAGGCTTCAAACAAAACCATTCTTAAAATCCTACATAGAACAATTCATAAGAATGGTAGAGATTGGCATTTAAAGATAAATCCAGCTTTGTGGGCTTATAGAATGAGTATTCATACTCCTACTGGGGCTACTCCTTTTGCCCTTACTTATGGTGTTGAAGCAGTGTTACCTTTAGAGGTTGAGATTCCTTCACTTAGAGTTTCCCTCAAAGGTCTAGTTATAGATGAAGACTATCGTGCCATGAGACTCCAAGAGTTAGAACTTCTAGATGAGAAACAACAAGAATCATTTGACCATATGAGGGTCTATCAAAAGTGCATGTCCAAGGCCTTCAACAAAAAGGTTCACCCTAGAGAATTCCAAGTGGGAGATCTTGTCCTACGTGAAAATCCTAAGAATCAACAACATAGAGATCAAAAGGGAAAATTTGAACCTAATTGGCTTGGACCTTACATCATTACTGCAGCTTTTGGGATAGGTGCTTATTTATTATCTACTGAAGAGGGAGAGCAGCTCCCTGATCCTATCAATATCTTGCACCTGAAGAAGTTTTATCCATGATGCCTGTTCTGTCTGGGGGCATCCTTTGTACATATTTATTGATCTTGAAAAAATTCCAAAAAAATTTCATATATGATGCTAAAAAAATCCTAAAAAACATATAAAGTCCTGAAAAAAATCAAAAAAATTGCAAAAAATTCAAAAAAATAGAAAAAGTGCCTTGGTGAAAACCTGGAAATAGGCGCCTTGGTAGCAAAAATACAAAAAAATTGAAAAAATCAAAAATCTGTTAGGTGGTAAAAACCTGGAAACAAGTGCTACTTGAGGCCTTTGCACTCTTGTTTCTTAGCACACATCCTCGACACTTAGCCTTTCTCCATCATGCCTTGTCCTTATTGCCTTGGTTTGGAATTGGTCTTTATCTTTGACTAGGGGCCATAACTGTGTTAGCTTTGGTCTCTTGGATGCGTCAGTCTTTAGGACCTCTTGCAAACAGTGTTTTTCAACACCACCCCAACTGTGTTTTTCAACACTTTCCCAGCATCAAGTGTTTCTTAACACTTATTAGATATCCTACCCGCAGTCTAGAATGATACAATATTTTTCCATTGGCAGATGCGATACTCAAAGTTTGACTCTATGATTTACACACATGCACTTAAACACTTGACTCGCTGAGACTTGTTTGACTTTATTTCTTTGTGTGCTGTCTATGATGATTTCTTTGTTGAGTGTTCTCTCCCTAATCATTTTCAATGATGCCGAGCTAGAAGACTGGGGGCATGAGGACATGTTTTATTTGTTTTTTGCTTGTGGGTATATTTTGTTGGTCTTAACTATCATGAGCATTTATGCTTGTTCCACTTGACACTAGGATCTACAATGTATTATCCTCGACTGTTTTCCATAAGTGCATGCTTATAGTCATCTTGACTTTCTTGTGTCTCGATGCGAGCATAATCTTGCTATACTAAACTTAGGGAACCTCACTGCACTAGTCATCTTGACCTACATGTCTTTGATGCTTAGGTGGGATTCCCACATATCTATCTGATAGAGATCATATTCATATACCCATAGTCATACTAGTGTGTATTGTATGATCTTGCGACGCTACCAATAAAGCTCGATGATGATTATTAGAGTCTAATGGCTTTGTAACCTTGCAAGTAAACCACTTTTCATAGTAGCTTGCATTCTTAGGTTCATGTTAGTTTAGTTTTGCATCTTGCATATGGAGAAAGCTCTCCTTTCATCTTTCATGGACTTATCGGTCAATTGCACTCACCTTTCGCTTCTTCTCGATCATGTCTTTCACTCCTTGTCTTTTACATCACATCCTTTTCCTGTCATCACAAAGGGTTAATCTTATCATCATATCTATATCAATAAAGAGATCATTTTTAGAAACATGAGTCTATATCATCACATGAAAACTAAACATACATCTATGAGAGAGACTATACATGAGCATATATAAGCGTACATCATACATTTGAGCAATATAACAAGACAATATACTAAAACATCCATCACAAGTGAGACAAGTACATAAGATAAATCGTAAATCTAGTAATCTCATATATATATCATGATACAAGTACAATGTGAGATCCCAAAATCTAGATCAAAGTCTCAAGATACAACTGTACATCTAAGCCCTAGACCTAGGACCGACTCGCCCCATCATGTGGAGCTGGTGGTGGTGGAGGCGGTGGCCCCATCTTGTCACCTGCCATATCTGATCTCCCTGCCCTCTCAGAGTAGAGTGGCACCCTTTGTCCTTGAGGTACGACTACTATGTATAACCCATGGTAATAGGCTTCCCATTCCGCCTCCCTCCAGATCTTTGTGGCATCCTCTCGGGTTGCTCTCTCTTGCCACTCTATCTCGACTCGTGCATCTAGTAGCTATTGATCCCGAATGGAAATGGTGGTCCTTAGCTACTGAACCTCAGCCTCTAAGGCCTGAATCCTAGTATGAAGATCCTCCCCTCCCCTATCTGCGGGCTGCTCCTGCCCTGCATCCACCCGTCGGCGAGTTGATGGTCTCACCTCCTCTGCATCATCATCTGACACCTGTCTCTGTGACCGTCTTCGGCCACCCGATTGAGACCCCTGTTCTACTGCTCTCCTCCCTCCTCCCCCTCCTCCATCCCCCCCATCATCCTCATCCCCATCCCCATCATATGCCTCTGACTGTGCATCTGGAATAGTAAATCTAGGGAATGGCCGTCTCTGGTGCTTTGCTTTATATGCTGCATCTGTACCTGCATCTGCCATGTCAAGTAGATAATCCCATGGCTCTCTACGTAAACTTGCAGTCTCCTGTGTCACCTGCTGGTAGTCCAACATCGGAAGCCACCCCAATCCCTCATCCTCTATGCACCTGGAGTATGTAGTGGTCTCCATGGGTACCCTCTGCTAATGACTAAACTGTCTCCATACCTGAGTGATAAAAAAGTGTTCAACAATCTCTGCATGTCGACCTAATAGTGGTCGGCTGCACATCATATACCCGAGCTCACGATCCCTGTCACTCCAGTACTGCTCACACTGCCTGTATGGCCTCCACTTGAAGGTTGTAAGCTCATCTAGTAGCCTCCTGTAGTATGTCAGATCTTCGCTATGAGGCTGGCGAACAAATCCCATGTACCTGTATATGTAGGGGCTTCTCCACTCCCAAGGCTGTACATGTGGTTGCATAATGACTATGTGCTCCCATGCCCATAACTGTGCTAGGATGGCTCCTCATGCCCATGATCTATCATCCCTATATACAATCTCATGTAACTCATGGTACATCTCTTCTAGGATGGCTGGGCCCCATGCCATCTGTCTAGGGTGTGCTACCAAATCTACTAAACCTGCGCCAGCCTAGTGGGAACCCACTCTGGCTCCTGTCGGTAATCAATGCATGTGCTACTATCAAGCACATGATGCATGCCACTGGGTAGTCCCAACCATACTCCTCAATCAGGCGATCCCAACTGAGATGTCTGTCTATGATTGTCACATCCTGGAATAGGTCCTAAATGGCATGTCTCTCATCTGTAGGAGTCTGATCATAGTATACCTGTGCCAACAAAAAATCATGTTAATTTTCATCATATGGAAACATTACATTTATGAACATCTACAAACATGATTGTACTCACCAGATCTCCAATATGGCTGGGTATACGTAGGATCCGGTAGATGTCCTCTAATGTGATTGATGCCTCTCCAATCAGTAGATGGAAGGTATTATGCTCACTGTGCCACCTCTCTGCCCAAGCTGTCAGCAACCTGTGGCTTGCCCGTATATGGGGCATATCCAACAGGTACCTGAATCCCATGCTAATCAGATAATCTCTACTAGGAGTATCTAGATCCCTGATGTAGCGTAACTTGACTACCCTTGGTGCTCTGATGGTGAGCGCTAAAAAAGCCTCTTGCAAGCCATAAACCTGCAAACCAGATGTCAGAACATATCATGATGGATGTCTAAAAACAATACAAGTAATATCAAAAGAAAAAATTGTTTGTACCCATGTTATATTGTTAAAATTAAAACCATACAATACTTCTTATTATACTCTTGTGATACTTTTTGTTGAAATTGTATCGTGTGATAGTTTGTTACATAGTGGTGTGATACTATTGCTTGGTGCGATAGTTCACCCTATATCGCATGACATTTCATCCAGCATCGCATGATGCTTTCTCGAACGGTCGTGCGATACTTTCTTAGTTAACAAACTATCACACGATACAATCTCTAACATGTGTGCGATACTTTAAAACTATCATACGATGTTTCGCATGAATATAATTTGAAAACTTTAAAAATGTGTTTTAAATGCATAAAATAACTCAAAAGGTTAGTTTTCTGAAAACTTACTGGGGCACCATAGTGAGGAGGCCGGTTGTGCAACCGACTGTGCTCGAATCGATGTGTGTGGACCAAAATCATTATTTGCTGAGCCATAATCTCTCTTTGATCTCTCGAAGTTCTCAGAATCACAATAAGACAAATGAATTTGAAAATAACCTTTTTACCCCTTATATAGCATTTTGACTTTTTGACCAATTTTCAAAACATCTCAAAATTTTGTGAAAATTGCACCCCTGGCTAATGTTGACATCTTGGATCCATTTTCGAGATCAAAATCAAAATTTGAGTTCATCTTGATAGTCAAAATCGCATTTCAAAATTTCTCCTTCTTCTACGCAGTTGGCTGACTATTTGAGGCCTAATCATTCGATCTTCACTAGGGCATCTTCATTTCTTCATCCCCATCTCTCTCAACCTTCTAGTCTTCCAATCATCTCCTTCACTTCATCTCTCTGAGGTTCGACTTCATCTTTATCCTATATCTTTCTCAGTCCAACCTAGTCAAACTAGGGCATATTTTCATTGCTTGATAGTTATCCTATCATCTTTCATCTTCGATTATGATTTCTAGTGATTTGATCAAATTTATCAATTTACTATTTCTCCTCTACTTGATTTCGATTTCAATTTCGAGGGGGCAGTACCTGTCAAACTTCAATCCTTGATTTAGTTTTATCAAACCTTGCTTGAGATTCTTATCTCTTATCTTAGACTTGACAATTACCTATTTACAGGGGTGTTGGTCTTGTCTTTTTCAATCAACTTATCTTTCTCCTGATGTGTTCCCATCCATCGAACACACGTCTGGGTTGTTTTGTGATCCCAAATCGATCTCACATTAGTCAAAGAGGGGCAAATGTATGCACCCTAAAATGGTCGCCTAGACTTTGGGCCCCATTCTTCAATTTATCAATTTCTTGAATCAATATTTTCAATTAAATCAATTTCCCTGATCAAATCTTAATTCTATCATTTATTCGATTATATTCTATGGGCTAACCATTTTATCCTAAGTCTTTATTTAATTAAAAGGAATTCCCTCCCCTTTTATTAAATAAAAAAGCCCCCCACTTTCCTCTTATCCTAAGTTGCACAAATAAAGCATTATTCCTATTTTAAGAATTCATAGCTTAGTTGCATTCTTGCATCTTCATTTCTAGCATAGCATTGCATTGCATTTCCATTTTGATTTTTGAGGATATTGGCTTTCTTGCCCTTGTCTCTTTGAATCTTCCATTGCATGGTTTACTAGCAAGGTTATAGGCTTAATAGCTCTAGCTAAGAGCATTTTAAACACCCTTGTGACTCCATGCCTAGGGAGCTCTAGGTTGCTTTCTCAATGTTTCCAATCCACAGATCCTCTTGGAAGTAATGACATAGAGAAGTGCACATTTTGAGTGTACATCCATAAATTCAAGAGATGAATCTTGATTTGTTTCAATAATATTCAAGCACCTTAAAGAGTTGTGTAAATATAACATGCTAATCAAGATTATAATTTTGATGTAATTGAGAGTGTTGATATTATGGCCTTTACGACAAATATCTACTACCTCAGATAATGATAAATATATAGAAAATATTTATTATAAATCGATATATAAATAATAATAATAAATATAGAGATATTTGTTATTCATTGTTTATTAGAAGATCGATTTAATATTTATTTGAATGGAATAATCAAAGTTTATTTAAAGGGACCAAAGTCAGCCTCTTGAGGTGAATTTAAATAAACTAGACACAAATCAGCCTCTTAAGGAGCCTTCCCATTCTCATATATATTGAGGATTGAATCTTGAGGAGAAGCATATCAAAGACATAACATATTGTCTTCTCCCCAAGGTTCGATTATTCTAAGGCTGCAATTTATCACTTGCAGCAAATTGGAGCAGCAGCGAATTCATGAAGAGTGCAAATTAGAATTAGGGCAGAATGAAGCCCTAAAAGGAGCAGACCTAGGGCGAACAACATCAGCCCTAGGGAAGGCGAATTAAGGCAGAATGAAGCCCTACAAAGTGCAGACCTAGGGCGAACAACAACTGCCTTAAGGAAACTGAACTAGGGTAGAAATATGAGCGATCTCAAGGGATTGAAGGGCAGATCCATGAGAGAAATCTAGAGCACTTGGTGATTTATTGTAATCAGATCTTGTTAGCATCTAAGCAAGGATTAGGTTCAGATCTGAGTACTTACAATATTTGGATTAGAATTGGATAAGAGCCTAGGTGGGCTATATCTACATTGAAGAAGATACATTGTAGACATTAAAGCTATAATCCAGGTATTATCTCTCCTTATTCTTTGTGTTTTATTATTTATCATGTGCTTAGTTTTGTTAGATCTCTATAGATTGATATATTCCTTGTGAGAATATGAAAATACTAACAGAGAGCAATACAACTAAATTAAAACTATTGTGAAGAAGACCAAATGATAGTGTAATGAATTTTATATAATCTTTGTGCCTCCTTGATGATCCTAATTACCTAGAAGATATATATATTAATGCATGGCTTTAATTACTTGATTCAAAATTCTATGTCAAAATTTTCTAATTATTTATTTTGAAAGACATTTAATCTCATTATTTTAGCTATCATTTATATAAGATCATGATGTATAAAATATAACTATTAATAGAAAGAAAATTTATATAATATAAAAAAATTCATGTAAAAACGTTAAACTACATAGTCAAGCTTAAGAATATTTTATTTAAAATAGGATCACATATTCAAATGGCAAGGCCATACGAGTTTCAAGACAGGAATCCATCTTAAAATCTCTATAAAAGCATCAAAAGGTGAAATTTTGAGTTGCGACTCTTGAAATTCCATTGTGACTTCTAAGTTGATTAAGTTGAATATATTGCTTCTTAATTAGTTAAAGTTATATTTGTTAAGTGGATCTTATGTTAGGTGAAGAGGTCTCCCTTGTGTCCTCCATTGGTATAGGTTAGACACCAATATAGTTGGAGACTAAAATGTTGCAAAGAAATGATCAATCAAAGCACACCTTGGGAGAGCAAATTTATAAAATTTTAATACCAAAAAAGTATAAGAAAAAGGTCATGATCTTTAGATTTGAACTTCCTTAAATAAAGAGTGAGACAACTTCATCTTATTTATCAAATTGATCATTCTTTAAATTGTCTTAGCCAACAAATAATTTTAAACTCATAAATTAATTTTATTAAGTAAACACAAATATGTATTAAAAGATGTCATTAATAAGAAGATCACATTCGCCATCGTCGAATATTGCATTACTTTGCAATTAAGAGATTAAACTCTCTTTAAAAATAGCCTACATCAATTCATGCCTAAAATATACAAAGACATACAAAGTCTTCATCTCTTACAATCAAATAGACATCTAAAATAAAATCACGTACAAAATCTCCATCTCCTATACCAAATCGATATCTAGAATATAAAAAAACATGCAAAATTTTCTTAGGTATCTATGATATCTCACTTATTCTAACATCAGCAGCGTACCAATGATATGACTGAATAGAAGTTGCCTTAAAAAACACCGTAAACAAAAAAACCCCAAACTTACACCAAAGTTTAGATGTGACTCTAATCATGTATGCATATAAAAAGGGTACATGGTGCATGCAAGAACATGCAGTCATGATATCAAACTCCAACACATTACTCATCCATGATCATCATATGTCATCATCATCCAACTGAAGTTAAATTGACCGATTTAGTCGGTGGAGTAATTTTACGTTCCTGCCGCTTTGACCGGAAGCCATGATTTCCACGCATAAATTATTTTTGACGCACATTTTTTAACACGCGGTTATTCGTCGCCTGAGAATAAGGCTTCAAACTGGCAGGCCGTCAGCAATGTTTTGAATTCTGACAGATTTGTTTAATCAGTTATGAAGAATTTAATAGAATAGAGAAAAATAGAAAGTTTGAACTGTTTTATAGGGCTATAATTTCAATATCTGTGAGTAACATTTAAAAAAAATATATATTAAATCAATATCAGTTTTCACTTGTTATGCTAATAGTTTGTGTAAAATATGTGTTAAATTTTTATATAATATTTGAGGTGTTTTAGATTTTTTTAAAATAACATATATATAGGTAGTTATGTTCTTAGTTAGAATTATGCATCTTTCTTTAAAAACTTAAGTTCTCACATTTTTATTTGTCATTTACGAAGATAAATTGTTAAGTTCTTATATTATTTTGTTGTGAATGCATTTTTTTTTGTGCTTTCGAAAGATTTTTTCTTTTAGTTTTTAGGTGAAGATGTCATTTTTTTGTTACATGAACTATTGAGATGAAAAATCATGTGATCTCCACTTGATTATGACTTATAATTGTTTTCAAATAATTCTTTTTTTATATTTTAGGTGAAACACATTAAACAAACAAAAAATATTACTTGTATTTAACATTAACTAACTTGATCTAAAATCCTTTATATACATTTCTCAAAGAATTAACAAAGAATTATAAGTTGTAAATTACTACCACAAGCATCACAAAACTACAAATTAACTATCATGAACAAGTACTAAATTTACAACCAACATCCTTTCTTTAACAAAAGGCAAGAAAAATAGAATATTCTTATATGTATTAAAATTAAATTATGATTAGTATAGTCAAATTCAACCCTCTAATGATAACATCTTGTAGGAACTTGGTTCCAATGAATAGAAGGATGGGAGAATTTTTTTGTTTCAAAAACTTTCAAAGGTGAGTGGATTAAAACAAACAACAATCATGAAATGTCGTACTAAACCTAAATTCCATGATCTATTATAAGAATAATAAATTCTAAATGATATAAAGACTTAGGTATTGAACCAAATCTTCTTTTTGTTTTAAGGTTATCTCAATAATAAATAATATTGTTTAAATGTTAATACAAAAAATTAGAATATGTTGTAACTATCTTTTCACATATAGTATACATAATGACATCCAAAGCCATTCTAAAGAATTAAAATGAAAATAAATCCGGGAGTGGACAATTTTTACTTGAAATTGAATAATTCTAAATTAAAACATCTCTAATTTTTTTTGTAATAGCTTTAAGCTCTTAAGTTACATCTGGACACACACAATTTATAAATTCCTTAAAATCTAGTTTAAGAGCTTACAATGCTATGTAGCTTTTTTTTGTTTATTTATTTATTTTGGTATTTTGGAAGATTATAACTCAACACCATTAAGGTGTCTACAACATAGACAATGCCATTTAACCAAATGTATTTTGACAATGGTATATAGTTTGAGAGCTTAGTATGCACAAAGTAACCCTTCACCCAAACATATAGAAAATTTTATTTTATTTTCATGGATGGATCTTCATCTACAAAGTCATTTTCAATTGTTTGATACAAATTTGATTGATGCACAATCTCGACCTCATTCCTTATAGTATCTTAGTCTTGCATTGAACAAGACTTGTGAAAGACTTATTAAGATCAATATTTATTTTGAAAAACGTCAATCAAAAACTTTAATTTTTTACAATCAATGAATTGATGGTTTTGGATTTGATTACGTGTCTCTTGTTTTTACATCAACGTTCTAGATCATTGTCTGTGATCCAACATTAACTTAGCCAATCTGATGATGGATCCCAACTGTAATCTAAAACATGGACGATAGATCACAAATAATAATCCAAAACATTGATACAAAAACAAACACAATGAGTTATAGAAGACTCATTACTTTTTAAATTAATTAATAAATGCAAATAAATTGTCTAATCAAATACATTGTGACCCCTACATAAACAGTACCTCCTACTATGATCAGCCGCCCCCTACACTAGTAAATAACTATTTTTTAACTTTCCCAACTTTTCACCTCACGTAGGCATGCGCTCATACAATCTCCGGCTTCTTTGCAACGGTGTTCCGCAAATTCCGAAACGCGAAACCCGGAGATCCAACCCAACATCCTTGGAACGTATTCCAAACATGTTGGACCAAAACTCCACCGTCCGCAGACAACAAAATACAGTTATCCTAATTTCACCTACGCTCAAAACCCCAATTAACAAAATAAAAAAAAACAAAAGTCGTTCCCTCTTAACCAGATTGCAATTGACTTTGAAATCCGGTACATCACATAAAACGATAGGCGTACAGCACAGCAGGAAAAGGGAAAATGGACAGATGGCTTTTGGACAACATTTACAGGCCACGTATTTGCGGGATCCACACATACAGAGCCATGTGTGTTCTGATGATCTCGTACAATTTCGTTCGTCTGTACAGAAAATTTCTGAAAGGCGGCATCTTCATTAGCAGAGCGCGACATTTCTGTGGAAGAAAGGTTTTGGAGGTTACATCATGTTTCTGATTGCAATTACTAGTTAGGGAGCATTTTTTCAACAGCCTTTGTCTCTTCAGCAGTACTTTTATCATTGCTTTTTTATATTTTATATTTAGTAGATTGTTCTGGGACGTACCTTTGTAGGCCTGCTGGAAGTGAGACTCGAACCTGGGTCTTCCGGTTGAGGATTGATTGAACACAGGATTTATAATAGTGTATTAGCTAGTGAAAGGGTGGAAACACATGCGATGACTTAATTTGAGTGGTTTAAATAGTTTTTGAGAGAGCTTGTTACACTAGCACAATTATTTTATTGTTAGGGTTATGAGATATTAGAATAGGTTTGAGGTATTCTATTTAAAAGAGCTTTTTTAATCTTGAAGGAAGATGGTGTGTGGATGATGATTTCATTTGAATCTAGTAGAGAGAGTTGAAAAGATAAATGGATTAAAAATGGTTGAAGTTAGGACGTAAGGGATGATGTCAACTATTTGGAATGGTAGGTTAATGTACCTTCTTTAGGTTTGTCTATATTGTTGACCACTTTTATATTTTTCATCTTTCAATGTACCTTCCTTAGGCTTGTCTATACTATGACCTCTATATTTTTCATCTTTGTTGCGATGTCATATCTTGAGATCCTATATTCTCATTCAATTGTAGTATGAGTATCAATGTACCTTCCTTAGGTTTGTCTACACTATGACCTCCTTGGCATTCTTTGATTGTTATTGTGATGTTGTACCTTAAGGTCCCCACATTCTATTTCAAATAGACGTCAAGCTATTCGATTCAATAGAGCATTTTTAGCCTTTGAAAAGAAGATTTTGTGTGGATGATGATCTCATATGTATCTAGCATGGAGAGTTGAAAAGACAAATTGATTAAAGATGATTGATGTTAGGATTTAGGGGAGGAGGGAAACCATTTGGAATGGTAGGTTAGTGTACCTTCTCTATGTTTGTCTACTTTATGATCTCTTTTATCTTTTTCCCCATTCTTATGATATCATACCTTGAGATCTTATTTTCTCTTTCAAGTGTAGTATGGATTATGATTGTACCTCCTTTAGGGTCCGTTTGGTTGCTTGAATTAAATAATGTTGGAATTGTCAAATTCCAGTATTTGACAATTCTGGAAGTTTTAAAAATCTGGAAAATAGTTTTTGGAATATGGCTGGAGCCATTTGGTTCACCTGGAATTCATAATGAGAAGATGGAAAATGTTGTTTGCATCTCTACGTAACTTTATGGTTTGTTTCAAGAATCTTGTTTATAGTTTGCTTCCT
Organism: Chamaecyparis obtusa; assembly: GCA_027943335.1. Taxonomy (NCBI): domain Eukaryota; kingdom Viridiplantae; phylum Streptophyta; class Pinopsida; order Cupressales; family Cupressaceae; genus Chamaecyparis; species Chamaecyparis obtusa. The sequence continues at coordinate 193,839 of BSBK01007333.1, read as the reverse complement.
CCAACTTTGGGCACTTTGCATGAGGAAACTCACTTTCTCTTTTACAAGTTAAATTATTGACAAATTTTGATCTCATCAGAGAAGTACATGGTTGTTTGTAATTTGATGACTAACCCTAGGATTTGGTCCCTAGTAAATTATAGGATTGAGAAGAAAATGAGGAAGATTTTTGCATTCAAAATGCTTGAGAGTAGATTCTGACCTTGTGAAATTGACCTATAAAAATATCCAACCAAATGGTATCAATAATTTAAAGAAATTATGGTGGACAAAGTTCTAAGTTCAAAAGAATATTCATACCTTAAGAGTAGGTTCTTCGGCAAGGATAACATTTCCTGACTAGTTAGAAGGTTATCTTTTCACTAAATGTGATTGTAGCTACACGTAAATAGAGATTTGTAAACCATATGAATCCTTGATTTAAAACCACTATAAATAAATAATAAACATGATATGAAAGCCATAAAAATATATGTTCAAAAACTTTTGCAAGTAAAGAATCAAAATTTCAAATGCTAGTAAGACAACTAATGTAAGAAAAAATTATTGCTGAAGGTATTTCAAGTAGGGGACAAATATATTTACCAGTGACACAAATAAAATATACAAAGAAATGTGAAAAAATGCAAGAACAACAATGAATAGCCATGGTACCTAGAAACGCATAATATGCAAGTGAGGGATGAGAGAAGAATAACGTCTACCCATAGGGTCCTATCGTATTGAAGGGCATTACAAAGATAACAAGAAGCTAAAGAAAGGATACCAAAAATAGTGGGAATGTTAATGGTATAGATAATGCCAAATATTTTGTTAATGGTACTAGGATTGTCAAATATTTTGGTACAGATAATGCCTCATAAACCACCTCTTTCTTGCAAGTATATTCAGTATTGAAATTGAGCAGTCAAGTAAAAAGAAGTTTGGTAGAAGGTGCTAAGTAAAACCATTTAATCATTTCTATGAGAAAAAATCTATTCTTTGAAATGCAGGAAACTTTGTGCTAGGTGTTATTTTCAATTCCTAGCTGACTTGGTCCATGGAAGATTTATAGAAGCAAAATTCAGTAGTTGGTTTTATATGAATCTTGGTACCAAATTTTGTTCGAAGATTTTGTTAAAGACAAGTCCAAATAACTTCGAACATATAAAATATATGAAGCCCTACCTAAGAATATGCCTGCAATTCTGGGCAAGTAGATTTGATGCACCTAAATATGGACACAATTTCCACTGCTAATGAAGTAATGTCTAATGTGTCCAACACTTGAATCATCAAATAATAGGAACAAAATAACCTTTTGACTTGTTACCAATTTATACAGTCCCAAAGAGCATAGTTGATTATGCATAGAATGAGTATGTTGATGAGGCCATGGAGTTGTTTCAGAAAATGATGGAGAGATTCCACTTTGTGAGCCATTGTAGGTTGGACATTAAACAAACGTCAAAGGAAGGTTGATATTGATATTGTTAAACACACTTGCAAAATTTGGAACCATAGATAAGACACATGAGTGCCACCTCCCTGCATCTATGAAAATTGTAGAAGTAAAGATTAGACATGAGAAAGTATCACAACATGCCACATTTCCTAGGAAAGAAAGTCCAGTGTAAAGTTTCTTTTTTTTCTAATTTTTTTATCCACTAGCACTTGCATTTAGAGGAGGTTCAAGGGATAAGCCAATAGGAAATTATATGTAGAATTTTAATATATTTTATATTGTATAATTAATTATATAATGTAATATAAACCTATATTATTTGATAAGGTTGTAAGCAATTAATGAGGACCAATTATGCAAGGAGATAGTTGCAAGATCAAGTGCCAGATCTTAATTCACTATGTATCAAGGGATCACTATCATAAAGTATGTCTCATTTACTTTTCAAAGAGATAGATTTGAATATAAACACATACTTATTCTATAATAATTAAAATACCAATAAGAAATAAGTCTAATATATTTTATTATTATTTATAATTTTATAAGAATACATAAATAAAATAAAAAATTTAAAATTAATGAAAATAATTCTTTAAAAGAAAGAAGAAGAAGAAAAATTAGAATAAAGTCAATTTTTTATTTTTAATATTTTCTCACTTTAGAATATCCTAATAAAATACGATAATAGTAAAAGATATTCTTATTAATAGACATGATAGTTATAAAATATAGATTTCTAGTCAATTTTCAATATGCTCTCATACAATCCATTTCGTCTGTACTGCAAATTTCTGAAAGGCGGCATCTTCATTTGCAGAGCGCGGCAATCTGTGGAAGAAAGCTTACCTCATGTTTCTGATTCTATAAATTATATTTGAGAATTTTATTTTTAAAGTGTAATGAATAGGTGAAATTTGGAATAATGACTCAATTGGTAAACTTAGCCTCTAAAAAACTAGTCGCCTCTATCAAGCAATGCAATGCTTCCTTATTGAATATATATTACATAAATATATATAATAGTATAATATATAATATTATATATTAGTTTGTAATAAATAAAATTTAATAAATAATATAATATATATTTCATTAGAAGTTATATACATATTAGAATAACAATTTGGGAAACATTTGGAGAGATATTTTATTTATTGAAATTTATGAATAGGTGAAACAATACTTAGTTATACATTTGTCTTACAATTTAAAAATCAAATAATTTGTAGTTAGCATATAATATAATAAAATATTCTCTCTATACACACACTTTTTATATTTTTATTATTATATTATTATATTTTTATTAATCTTAATATTATACTATTATATATTTGTTAATACTAATGTTACAATATTATTCTAAAATACAACTATTATTCCAAACATCAATATAGTAAAGATATATAGCTAGTATTTAAATAAGAAATAAAGTTGAATTCACCACTTTATTTATATCTTTGATTTTTACCACTTTATATATATCTTTGATTTTTCAATAGGCATGTTCTTTTAGTGATTGGTTAGTCAATTTTTTTTACCACTCCATATCACATCTTGGATTTTTCTATGGATGCATTCCTTGCATCAATTTAGTTTGTAAGTGCTAGTACATATATTTTTATAATATTTTATTTTGGTGCTTGTTAATCATTTTTTTTTCTTTTTAAACTTAGAGGGAACAAAATTATTAGTCAATTTTATTTTGTCTTCTTCTAGTTTTGTTATCAAAATTTGACCTCTTTTTTAAGTTCTTGTGTAGTAGAACTATAGGCAACGAACTAAACTTAACTAGTGATTATTAACTATTTTTTAAGCCAATCACATTAAAGCTATTTTCTTTTATTTAAATCAATTTTAGTTTTCTTTATGTATAAATACACGATTTTTAACAAAATATAATCATCAATTTGAATATATTTTTAGTAATGATTGAATATATATTTTAGTTAAAGTATACTATTACTATTTAAATTTGATTTGAAACATTCTTTTATTTGAAACACAATATTATATAATATTAAAAATAGCTCTCCAATACAATAATAATGAATCTTTTCACTTTTAAACTTATATAAATGTATGATAGAATAATATAACAAACAATATAACAGGTTAAATAAAAAATAATAAACAATATTCAATAAATAATTTGAAAGAGAAAATAAATATTATTATAAACTAAAAAAATGTTGATTGCAACGATGTTGATTGGTTGTGAAACAAAGGTTTTTATGGTGCCTGCCAAAATGTTGTTAGGGATGTATTTTTTGTTGCACATTTCACTCCTTAGCGCCGTGAAAATTAAAGCAAGACTACCAAAGGATTTAAATGACAAACTTCTGAGATAGGCAAAAGTAAATTTCAAACAATACAGGGGATATGTTATAGTGGACGAGAAAACATGATGTGCATTGTGCACGACTCCTTCATTCTCACCATGCTCACCTATGGTGGGCACTGTCTGTGCTTTCCACACCTCTATTATTTCTGCCGCTGCCTCCATTTAGCTAGCACTTCTATTTCCACTCTTCCAACTTCCATTTTAGTTGTACGAAAAGAGTCTTTACTGTTCATCATTATCTAGGTTTATATGCTGCTTCAAAATCCCTAGTTTACATAAAATCCCTTCCACCATCATATTGTACATCCAGTCTCGTTTTGATTGAAGAGGCAAAAGCGCAAGGTTTTCTTTCTAAACTCTCTATCTTTTTTTGTGCTTATTATTTTCTTCTCTTGACAATGTAATTCGATCAGTTGTTTTGTGTTGCAAGAGAAACTATGCCAAGCCATAGGAAGACTTCTAGTCTGCTACAGGAACCTTGTAATGTTATTTGGGTTTAGAAAATAATAGAGGATAAACCCTTGTAATGTAAGTAAAATATTAGTAAATGCTTAATGTTTAAGCAAACATTAATAAAGGCTAAAAGCCTTACGGATGTAGCGGTTTCCAAAATACTTGGTAACTATTTGGCATTGGTATTTAGTTCTCTCCAATGTCGTTTGGAAGGACTGTCATTGGGGCGGAAGGTATTGAAGAAATTAGGGAGTTTGGAGATAGTTTTATGTTCTGAAGAAAGTAAATGAAATAAGAAGTTCAACAGTGGTTTCCTGAAATTTTGTTTCCTTTCTTCTTTGATACCAATATGATGGGGAGACACCTTCAAGAAGTCTACAACAGTCGCCCACAGAGATGGAATGGAGTATGAACATGAAAATCTACTACACTGTCATGGCATGAATAATAGAACCTTCAAAGGCCAACACCCTGCACTTGATTCCCAACACACCAGTCATGTGTTCACAATCACATTTAGACAAAATCAGGTGATGAAATCTCCATACAACCGATCACACAAACTCCAAACAGAGAATTTTCCTTCCTATGGTTCAAAACAAAAAAAAGGTCTAGGGCATCCAACTCGGCCCAAACTGCAATCGACCTTTCTGTCCAAACAATGACAGAATGGAAAGAGTCTGATTTCTTCATGGGAAGTGACGAAGGCAAAAATCAAGACACAATTTATGCCTATAGATTATGAGGTGCAGATGTACATGAGGTTGCAAAGATTGAACCAGAGAGAGGTGGACGTGAATGCCTATACAGAGGAGTTCCATAGGCTGACTCTTAGAGCAAGGAAACAAGAAGAAGAACTAGAAAGAGTGGCCAGATACTTGAATGGCTTGAGGATAAACATACGAGAGGAGCTTAGTCTCTTGACCCCTGAAACAGTGGGGAAGTGTTTTCAACTTGCTCTTAAGGCTGAAGAGAAGTTGAAAAGGAAGGGTGATCAACACCAAGGAGGTAGAGGTGGAAGGAATGACAGAGGTAGAGGAAAATTCAGTAGTAGAGGACAAGGCCAGAGGTCCTAAGGTGAGTCTAACCCGAGGGAGCAAGTGGGATAGTCAAGTAGTAGAGGAGGATGCGGTGGAAGGGGATCTAATGGAGGAAGGTCTAATTGATCAGATACGGGATCCAGGTTCTCGGGAATGAAGTGCTACAATTGTGGTCAGTTGGGACATCCAAAGTACAAGTGTCCGCATAAGGCTCTAGGAAGGCTTTAGACATTAATAATCTAGGCTAATTAAATGGTATCATTAATTGTATAAAATAATTTCAAATAATATTTACAATAATACATATGGTATGTAGTTGAATTTTGACAATAAAATAATGGTATTGAAGATGTTATGGATCAATTTTCCATTGTGTTGAAATTTTAAGGTACAATTTTAGAAACTTGGCTCAAATTTTTTTAAGTGTACTATTATAATTAGCATATGCAACTCTAGACCTAAGCCTTGTGTGTGGATCTAATTTATGTCAGAGAAGTGAAAAGGCAAAAAATTGGCAATTAAAATTTATTTCTTTGTTTTTGGATTCTATGTAAGTTTTTGTTTGCTTTTCATGATATTTTTATGCCTTAATCTAAGTAAGACTAATGCTACTTGGAGACACCTTTAAGGAGTTTTTTAGATTGGGAAGGATCATTTTCTCCTTATTAAAACCTCTAGCTAGATCAATTTAATAATTTTGGAACCATTAAAGACAAGCATGTAATGGGTGTAAAATGAGGCATGTTGATGTACACCACTCTAATAATATTGATATGATTCTCTCATAAATGCTTTATAAAAATCCCCTTTAATGACTCCTAAATTGCTTGAGAGGATCTTCAAAAGAATTAATGCCTTTAAATATAATATAGAACTCAAATTAATGTATTTGAGCACTATTTCAACTCACAAATAGTAGATGGAAGTCAGTGGAATAATTATTTAGATTTGATGCTAATAAGGTTATACACAAGGATGTTTGTAATAACTTACAATTAAATTTATGCAAAGAATGTATCACATGAAAGGGGATATTTTAGATAGATCATAAATAATTATAAAGGATTTTAGTTAAATATATAATCAACCAATGGTTTTTTTTAAAAGACATAAACATTTGAAGGACAAATTTAAATAGATGTCAACCATCACAAAATATTTCTTGAGAAGTAGGATCAATTATTTAATTATCCCTTGAATGGGATTTTGTTTTAACTTAAATTAGAAACTTAAGGGTTCCCATCTACAACTATGAAAATGACTCAGATTAACTCCACACATGTAAATATAATCTAAGGTTATAAACAGGGTATCTAGGGATTAGGAAAAGGTGTTTGGGATAAATGATAATGAAATTAAGATGCGATGATGTCATGAGACAAATGTATGCAAGAGTATGCCACATGTAGAATACTTATTGCTTTAGAAAACTTTGATTTTAAAAAATCCCAAAACATAAAGGGAAAGGGCATAGAAATGTGATGTTTGCCATTACATGTTTCCCCTCTTTGATGTCAAACTACTTGAAAAAATGCATGTCTAATGAAAACATGCAATCAACATAAAAATCAAATACTTTTTAAACACTTAAAAGGAAATGAATGTACTAAAAACATCTAAATCATTATTGATTTTCTCTCACAAATAGGGATCCATTAGAAACTTACAGAATTGAAAAAACCATGGAATGGGTACCATTGATTACATGTTTAAAATAAGAACAAACTTTAGCTTTCTTGAAAATGAACTATTCTTGAAAAACATAAAAAAAGAGAAAGAGAGTCTACCTAATACAAAAAGCAGTGAAGTGTCAACTAAACAAAATGTAAAAGGACTACAAATAATTAGCTAATACCAATAAATCTCTTCTTGATATGATAATATGATTAAGTCCATCATTATAAAATATTAACAAACTTGTGCAAAAAAGAACGTTCATAGATGATTCTTAACTGATTTCATATAGAGGATGCAAGGAATTGGAGAGGAGAACAATATAAGTGTGATAAGGCACTTTTGGGTGGCTTGCTCGTTGCTTGAAGCTTTTGCCCCCTCAAGGATATATATATATGTCTTTAATTTCTTGATTCAAAATTCAGCGTCAAAATTTTCTAATAATTTAAAAAATAATTATAAAATTAATAATAATATTGATAAAAATATAATTATAATTATTACAAAGAAAATTTTAAATCTTTAATATAACATGGTAAAATTATTTTGAAAGAAGTTTAATTTCATTATTTTAGTTATCATTTATATAAGATCACGATGTATAAAATATAACTAAATTAATAGATAGAAAAATTATATAATTCAAAAAAATTCATATAAAAATGTTAAACTACATAGTCAAGCTTAAGTATCTTTTATTAGTACTTGCTTGTAGGCTATGTACTATTGTATTGAATTTTACATTTCCTACTTTAACTAGTGATTAAAACAAGTTGTTTGGACCAATCATAATTTACTATATTTTTAATTTTTTTACAAATTCTTTCTTTCTATAGTTGAGATGCACATTTTTTAAGTTAATAAATTGTAAAAATTATTTATTGATGATATGATTGGTTAAAACGCCAATAATTTTAATGTGGCCTTTTTTAGTTATATTGCATAAATGTAGCTGGTTCATAATTATTTTTTTCCTATTTTATTTGGTTGATATTTTTTTAGTATTTTTAATTTATTTTATACGGTAATTATTATTTTTATTTTTTATTTTTTATTTATTATTTTTATAAGTGTTTTTTAAAAATATTCTTTGATATATTTTTATTAGTAATTAAGTTTTTAATAAATCAAATTGATGATATTTTCATTTGAAACAAATATTAATCTTAGTTAAATATACATTTTAAAATTTGTTGTGGATTTTAAGTTTCTAATGTCATATGTTTTTTCAAAATTAAAATAAATTATCTTGTAGTATATATAATTCATCTTACATTGTCTACTTCTATTTCTAATTTTTATAAGTATTTTTTGAAAATATTATTTGATATATTTTTTATTAGTAATTAAGTTTTTATTAAATCAAATTAATGATATTTTTATTTAAAACAAATATTAATCTTCATTCAATATACATGTTTAAAATAAATTATAATGTACTATATATAATTCATATAACATTATCTACTTATATTTCTAAATAAATTATATAATTTCAAAGTTATAATTCTCACTTTCATACTAATATGCTAACAGTTAATTTATTCCAACTATTGTTCTATCATTAACCCTAGAATTTAAATTTTTTATTTCATATTTATTCTATATCAAAAAAAATTAGATTACTATTTTCAAAACATTCTATTATATCAATTTAGTGGAGAGATACATTAAAGATATCTAAAATAATGCTATAAATTAAATATAATTACAAATAGGGTTAGATATAATATTTAATTAAATTAGACCTCCAATTGAAATAAATTCTTTTAATTATTAAAACTACAATTAAAGTTGACCATATAGTTATGACATTACTATTTGAATTAGAACTATTAATTATGACAAACTTATTGAAATTAGAATTAATTTATATATATACAATTATAATTATAATTATTTTTGACACACATTTTTTAACACGTGGTTATTGGTCGCTTGAGAATAAGGCTTCAAAAGGTCGAGGTTTGATGGCCGCCCAAAGTGTTGAATTATGACGAATTTGTTTAATAGAATATTGAATTGTTTTATAGGGCTATAATTTCAAAATATGTGAGTAACATTTAAAAAAAATATTAAATCAATATTAATTTTCACTTGGTATGTTAATAGTTTGTGTAAAATTTGTGTTAAAATTTTTATATGATATTTGATGTGTTTTAGATTTTTAATCAATCTACGAATTTGCACAATCACACTAACGAATTGACATTTGAAGAATTGAAGCTTCTTGCGAATCAACAAACTTTTGTGAGATCAATCTTGTTTTTAATCATTTTTAGTTTCATATTTAGCATATCATTGTTAGCTTAATTTACATATCAGTATTTCATCTAGAATAGATTCATATCACTTTATTTCATCTTATTGCACAGAAAATACAAAAATATAGATTAATTTTCATTCATCTCATATCTAGATTCTGCATTCAAATCCTTCGTTTAGGTGTCATCAAGGTCACTAATCTCGGTCTAATCTGAGAATACATACTCGCATCTACTAGAAGGCAGTAAATCACCTAGTCAGATTAGTTTCCATTTCATTGCACGATTTTGATTTTAGCTAACCTCTAATGTTTTACTGAAGTGTTGTGTCTACAGCTAGGTACAAAATTCACACACACAGTAGAAACTTGGTTCGAATGAATAGAAGGATGGGAGAATTTTTTTGTTTCAACAACTTTCAAGGGTGAGTGAATTAAAACAAACAACAATCATGAAATGTTGTGCTAAACCTAAATTCTATGATCTATTATAAGAATAATAAATTCTAAATGATATAAAGACTTAGGTATTGAACCAAATCTTCTTTTTGTTTTAAGGTTAAATATTAATACAAAAAGTTAGAACCCATTGTAACTAACTTTTCACATTTAGTATATATAATGACATCCAAAGTCATTCTAAATAATTAAAATGAAAATGCATAGGGGAGTGGACAATTTTTAGTTGAACTTGAATAATTCTAACTTAAAACATCTCTAATTTTTGTTGTAATAGCTTTAAGCTCTTAAGTTACATCTAGACATGCACAATTTATAAATTCCTTAAAATCGAGTTTAAGAGCTTACAATACTATATAGCTTTTTTCTTTCTTTTTTTGTTTATTTTGGTATTATAGAAGATTATAACTCAACACCATTATGGTGTCTACAACATAGACAATGCCATTTAACCAAATGTATTTTGACAATGCTATATAGTTTGAGAGCTTAGTATGCACAAAGTAACCCTTCACCCAAACATATAGCAAATTTTATTTTATTTTCATGGATAGATCTTCATCTACAAAGTCAATTGTTTGATATGGGAGTACAATCCTTACGTTTGGTAGGACAGAGGAATATCCATTCTTGCAAATTCATTCGATGCACAACCACAACCTCATTTCTTATGATGTTAGAGTCTTACATTCAAAAAAACTTGTGGATGACTTATTAAGAGCAATATTTATTTTGAAAAACATCAATCAAAAACCTTAATTTTTTACAATCAATAAATTTATGCTTTTGGATTTGATTGCCTATCTCTTGTTTTCACATCAACGTTTTGAATCACTATCTGTGATCCGACATTAACCTAGCTAGTCTGATGATGGATCACAACAGTGATCTAAAACATACATTTAACCAAATGTATTTTGACAATGCTATATAGTTTGAGAGCTTAGTATGCACAAAGTAACCCTTCACCCAAACATATAGAAAATTTTATTTTATTTTCATGGATGGATCTTCATCTACAAAGTCAATTGTTTGATACAGGAGTACGATCCTTACGTTCGGTAGGATAGAGGAATATCCATTCTTGCAAATTCATTCGATGCACAACCATAACCTCATTTCTTATGATGTCAGAGTCTTGCATTCAACAAGACTTGTGGAAGACTTATTAAGATCAATATTTATTTTGAAAAACATCAATCAAAAACTTTAATTTTTTACAATCAATAAACTTATGCTTCTGGATTTGATTGCCTGTCTCTTATTTTCACATCAACATTTTGAATCACTATCTGTGATCCGCCATTAACCTAGCTAGTCTGATGATGGATTACAGTAGTGATCTAAAACATAGATGATGGATCACAAACAAACATTAATACAAAAAACACATTAAATTATGGAAGACTCCTATCCTACTATGGTCAGCCGCCCCTACACTAGTAAATAACTATTTTCTAACTTTCCCAACTTTCCACCTCACATAGGCAATGTGGTCATACAATCCCCGACTTCTTTGCAACAATGTTCTGCAAATTCTAAATGCGAGACCCGAAGATCCAAGCCAACATCCTTGGGACGTATTCCAAAGATCTTGGACCCAAACTCCACCGTTCGCAGACAACAAAAATACAGTTATCCTAATTTCACCTACGCTCAAAACCCCAAAACCCCAAATAACAAAATTAAAAAACCAAAATTTGTTCCCCCTTAACTAGATTGCAATTGACATTGAAATCTGGTACATCAAATAAAACTATGGGCGTACAACACAGTAGGAAAATGGGCACAAATATCCATTGTTGATGATGAAGAAGATTCCAGGTTGTATTTTATGACAAAGTACATTTGCAAACCATGTATTTGCGAGATCCACACTTACAGAGCCATTTGTATTTTGATGATCTCATAAATCTTTCTTTCTGGTCAATTTCCAATATGCTCTTTTAATACCCCAAAATTGGCATCTTGCAATCCTAACCAATTTTGTTGTATTTAGTCTCATTCTATCAATTTCTAAATCATCAAAGTCCTATTGTACTAGGCAATTATTTCTTCTAATTGACTCTACTCGACTTAGTATCAAATGTAGAAAACCCTAAATCTGCATTAATTGCATGCTATATTTAATTCCTAAATATCGACTATAGTTGGCTAAATAACAACCATGATTGATTAATTTAATTATAAAGTCCTAGCACTTAAATTAAATTAAATTCACCCTCTTTAGCTAAAAAATACATGAAAAAGGAATTAAATAAATATTTGGTTTCAAATAAATATCCTCATTTCAATAATTGAATTTAATTATTCAAATAATTGAGAAAATCCACTTATGAGGCAATATTGTATTTATTAAAATCAAATATTCTCTCCAAAATATTCTCTTCAGTTCAGAAAAGGAAACATCAAGTTAACTAAGAATCCAAAAGGGCAATAAATCAGTTAACTGCTCCACACAAGCAAAAGGCAAACAGTTGACTGCCTCTTTGCAGGAAACTTTCTATTCCGAACTGAACTCTCATTCAATCTCCACCATTCGTCTGATTCAATCTCAACCATCGATTGAACCCAGGATTCTATAAAAGAACCCTCATTTCTCATTCAAAGGATCCCAATTTTTGAGCAACGAAGTGCTATCACATTATCATTGCTACTTATTTACATTCAAAACTTTCATTGTTAGTTTGATAATCATTTCTAGATTAATATATCATGCTTAGATTAAATATGCACTTCATTTCTTAATCTAGTTTACTTTCAAAGTTCTTAGATTAAATACTCATATTTTATTTCTAGATTAATCTTGCATACTCATTTTAGAATAAATGCATCTTTCTTTCAATTAAATCCTCCATTCTAGTGCTAGTCTATGGTTGCTGGACTCTCGATTCTAAGAGCAATTATGAACCGTACCTAGATAGGAGGCAACAGGTTGAATCATCCAGATAGGCAAGATGAATGATCTCATATTCATTCTTGTCTGCAACTTATGAGCAATGAATGTGTTGAAGTGTGAGGCTAAATTAGAGGCCCATATTTAGCTTATACATTTTTGGCACCCACCGTGGGGCAGAAAATCAATTTCTAGCCTCATCTCATTTTAAGTTTTTGTCAAATTTTTGCATTCTATCCGTACACCCAAATGCCTCTAGTATGGATTCTCGCATGAAGATTCTCACTATATTGCATGAATTTGTGCTTATCCTAGCACTTCCTTGCATGGGACTATGCATTATCTCTCATGAACTCTAACAACATAACAATGTGTTGCAGGACGCATGTCAAAGGCTACTAAAACATGACTATGAATACTTTCTGACAGTTTTCTTGTAGGATGCATGTCAAAGATGCTTGTCAAAGAATGTAAAACCTACTCAAACATTGTGTCTTTTTACTACTTTCTTTACATAGTCTAAATAGGGCCTTGTGAAAATCTCTTAAGGGTCTTGATAGTAGCATAGGGTAATAGGCTCTTCATTACATGGAAGGGATGACCATGGATGAAACTGAGACCTAGATGCTGCTAGAAGGATAGATACCTGGGGGAGCAAGGAAAGGTAACAAACCTTTAGCATGTTCACTAGCCAGGGGGTTATGCTATTCTCTCATTGAGAGAACCCAAAACCCAAAAGCTTTTGGATTGGTTGAAGAGGAGTTATCTCGGTGATAAACATGTCTGGTGTCTTTGGGTAAGGTGTAGTGGTAGAGGATTATGCTCTTCTCTCTTTGAGAGAATCAGAAACTCCGACCCTTGAATCCCAGCCAAGTTCGTGTCACCTTTAGAGGGCTTTCCGGAAGTTGAACCTCCAGGAACAACCCAAGTAAGTACACACCTTTTGCCAGTGACTCCACCTCACTATAATAAAGTAGATTTATTGAGTCTAAAGACTCCAAAGCCATGTTAACTTATTTCTCTTGATACCATGATGTCAAACATCTTGAGAAATCTCTATCTATTGTACTGAGCAGCACCGCTCCTAGCCCTACTTGCAAGGGTGTACACTTTCAGGTGTCGGTGTGGCTGAGAGGCCCCAACCCTGTATTGGGGGCACCAAAGGTTAGTGTGAATGGAAGCCTATTAAACACTCTCTTAGTTAGTTTCCTACCCAGTTCATCTCCAAAAGGGGACATAATCTTTACACAGGGAGGGGGAAGAATCTCTCCCGTAGATTCTGACCATAGGCATGCACCTGGATGTTTGAAGGTGGTATATGACACTGGACCCTATTTCAAGGGTAACCTTTGAACATATATTATTGAGTCCTTGGAAACACCAAAAACATGAGCACCCTTTAGGGGGTGACATGGCTATGTGAGGTGAATGCATGCGCATAAGTTGTGAGGCACAAATTTTGTCTTCTCTACCATTTTCTTTGTAGGGATAACTGAGTGTTTGTTTTGAGTCTTCAACTGTCCAACATGTCCAAATTTTGTCAAGACTCCTATGTTTCTTCCGAGTTTCTTTGTCCTCGGTAGAATTATTTTTTACTATTGACGGTTTCACAAACTGCTTGCTAGTTCCAAACTCTGTGCTTGTTAACAAGTGATTGAAACGTCAAAAAAAATGAGTTTGCTGATTTAAACTATCCAAAAATAGTCTAAGAACTGAACTATTTGTCAGAGAACAGCCCACAATGTGTCTCAAAATCTATTCCTATCTTGAAAATTGATCCAAACTGTCATATTTTGTACTTTTTCATTGGGTTCCCTGCACATTTTCACATGAGGTTTTGGCTCTTTGTGCACTTTCCCGCTCGAAGTTTCACCACATTTCTGTCAGAAACCCTATCAGTTTTCAGTCTATTCCTGCACTTTTTCGTGTGAGACATCATATCTTCACGTGTAGTCTGGCACTTGCTTGCACGGGACTGCACTTCCTCACGTGAGATTGTTCCCAATTTGTCAAAATAGCAAGCTATTTCCCATCTGCTAGTCAACTTTCTTCCTGATCTAGTTCCTATTTAGGGTCCGCCTGTCTATCTTCTTGCATGTACACAGTCTAAAACTGGATGTCTCAGGATGAGAATCATGTGATGACCACTTGAACTCATTTTGTCTCTTTGTTATCTACTTGTTCTACTATGTTCTTGTACCTTGTGCCATGATAGTCATCTCCCAATTGTTCTAATTGTACTCTCGATGACTTGTGCTTGGTACATTTCACTTTTATCACTCTTTTCTTTTCCAGAGACAAAGTTCCACACATAGTCCTAGTTCTCTCTCATTACTTAATCCTCATCTATGACTATTGCAACTCGAAGTAGCAATGCGTTCCCATCATGTCCCACTAGATGGGGTAGAGGTAGACCTCGCAATCGAGGAAGAGGTCGTTATGAGCTTGTTACACAATCTGAGTGCTATAGGGGATCTTCGTGTTCTTCCTCAGACACATCTAGAGAGGAGTCACTTCTCTCTCCTTCTCCTATTATTTGATCTTGTGTCCAACATACTTTTACTATGAACTTCAGTTAGGTCAGAAATCCCTTATTTTGAGAACAACAAAGCTCTAAAGAGTCATCGTCTGAGATTGATCCTTTTGAGGCACAAAAGGTTACCGTAGCAACGACCTCTTGTCATACTGAACCTCCTCGCACTCAATTTATTCACACTGCGCACTTGCACACTAGCAAGATGGCACACCAAAATCAAGAGTGTGAGTATAGTAGAACTCATGATCATGATCACGATCAAGCTCAAAACAAAAAGGAAGACTTTCATACCCAGAGCATCTTTGAAATCCTTGGTAATGACGATGAAGAGATAACCCAACAAGATGTTGAGGCTGCCTGAGCTAACAAAAGCCTCTATAAGATGATGCAGATTCTAATGAAAGAAGAGAAGGAGAAAAAATTTCTCGAACTGGCCAACCAAGGGGCCAAGTTACCCCCAAACTATAATGTTGAGACCCTTGTAGTCAAAGTAGAGGAAACATAGACCACTAAACTAAAAAAATTAGTTCAAGACATGCAAGACCAGATTGGACAACTCATGAAGACCAAGGACAAACCAGCCAACCAGTTCACACTAGAGAGCATCTATCCATTCCCATTTGACAAGAGTCTTAGCATGCTGTCCTTTCCTAAGGGTGTAGAACTCCCCAAATATGACAAATATTTGGGTACCTCTGATCCTCAAGATCACTTGAGAGATTTTGGTGCTCTATCCATGGAGTTTATACACGACCAGACTTACCTCATGTGTCTCTTCCCGCATAGTTTGCATGGATATTTTTCAAGTGGTTCTTTTGACTTCCTATTGGCATCAAGTCTTTTGATGAGATTGCCAATCTGTTCCTCTAGCACTATTCGCATAACATCTAGTATCCAATTAATATCCGTGATCTTTGCAACTTGAAACAATGACTCAGGGAACCTTTCCTGAAATTTCTTCGATGATGGAGACAACTATACACCAAATATTCTCACAAAATACTAGAATATGAGAAACTTGATATCTTTTTAGATAATCTTCTTCCTGATTTTGGGTACCAAGTACAGCTGCAAGGTCCTTTGACCTTTGTTGATATGATCAAGCAAGCTATGAGAATAGAGATGTTCATGGTCAAGAAAGGAGAGCTGACCCTACACAAAGATAACAAGCAGAGGTCCTCCTCAAGAAAAGACAAAACTAAAATTGTCAAAAAAAACTGAGATGTTGTGAATGATGGAGTCATTGACAATGTGACCCCAAAGCCTCTGAAGCCTATTTTCAACCTTACCTCCAGTATGCAGGAAACCAAAGTCACTGAAAAGGCTAGGATAGATACTTAGCAACCTTCAAAATATTCCAGAAGCAAACCTTGGGCACCTCAACCCAAACGTGAGTTTACTTCCTTAGGGGAACCTCTTAACGTGGTTTACAAGACTCTTTTGCAAAACCAAATACTCACGCCTTTGGATAACTTGTGTCCTTATGATCCACAACCATGACCTACTTGGTGGAATGAATCTGCATACTGTGATTACCATAAAAACAAGGGTCATAAGACTTCCATCTGTATTCAAATTCGACATAAGATCCAGGATCTCATCGAAAATGGTAATGTTGTTGTGAGTGGTCATTAAAAGAAATCAGATCACCAAGCATTCAAAGACCCCTTTCCTCCTCATGAGAAGGGTGAGTCCTCTAAGGCCAAGAATGCCAACAACAAGGTCAACTATATGTACAATACTAATGATAATGTTATTAATATGGTTGAACCTGTCGATGTTGAATATTGTGATGTGATCACCATCAAGGGGAGTAGGGATGCTCCTAGACCCAAGACTCTATTTGTCCTGCGAGGCCCGATGTTTCAATCTTCTGAACTAGAACAGTCTCTAGTTTGTGCAAACGTTGTCACTCGATCTCGTGCAAAGATCATTCTCAAAGGCCCCGAACCTTCTACATCTGCACTGAAACAACCTATAGACACAGTTGTTGTTGTCTCTACCAACAAGAATTCAAAATTGGTCCCCACACCTAGCAATGCCAATTACAGCTTCCTAGACCAATTAAAACATACCAACGCTCATATCACTATCTTTGAGCTGTTGAAGATCTCACTTGCTCATAGGTAGATTCTTGATAAAGCCCTCGCTGATGCAAATGTCCCTAAGGATCTTGATTTGGACCGGTTTCAATCCATGGTGGGTCACCTGACCTCACCCCATTACTTGTCTTTATCTAAGGAAGATGATCATTCGTTAAGCCATTCGCACAATGCCCCTTTGCATATTGAAGTCATGATAGGCCCAAAGCACGTCTGTCATGTCCTCATTGATAATGGTCTTGGTCTTAATATCTTCTCTGCTAACTTGCTCACCCAGTTAGGCTATGGTGAAGACTGCATAGATTCCTGCAAAAAGATCACCATCAAGGCATATGACAAAGAGGAACGAAAATCTAAAGGTTTACTTGTGTTACCCATCAGGGTTGGCCCTATCGAGAGAGATGTTGTCTATCAGGTATTAGATATTCCTCTCACCTAAAACATATTGTTGGGAAGACCATGGATCCATGAGATGCAAGTGGTTCCTTCAACATACCATCAGTACATCAAGTTCCCATTTCATGGAGAAGAAGTGACTGTACCTACCAACATGAGCTATTCCTGAAATATGCTCACATAATCTGTTGATAGCTTTGTCCCAACCAACTGCGAGTCTTTTGAATTTTTTGATGCCAAACTCAAAGAAATGGAAAAGACTCTAAAACTTAAGGATTCTAGCATGGGGGAGTATCAAATGGAGCCTGTATTGTCACTGATAGCTCTACCTCTATCTCTGCATTCCTACGGGAGACCCTCTAAGAACAAGAAACCTTTTGCTGTGTCCCCTCAAGTAGTCTATGATGATGCCTTTGTACATGCCACAACACCATTAGAAGATGAGGATGAAGAAAGAGCCATTACTACTTGGATTTATAAAGAGAAGGACACATCTAAACAAGTCACCCCAACTTGTGATATAGAACATGAACCAAATAGTGAAGGCTTCAAGCTCATGAAACACTTCGACTATAAAGGGAGTGGCCCTATAGGGGTGAATAATAATGGATTTCTTGAACCAATTGAAGCTACAGGATGACAAACAAAAGACACTACTCATCTAGGCTTCAAAAAGATCCTGTTATATTTAGGGATTAATAAATTTGTACCAAAACTAGAATGCCAACCAGTATCTGGGGACATTATTTTAGCTGAAAACTTAGAGGTCAATTTAGATGAGGATACCTTTCCTTATCCTATTCCTCCAGATCTTATCATGCTCTTTGTAAAGCTGGATGATTTTGTCGAGCATGTCAGACACCTTGAAACTGATAGTGATTCTGATGACACCGCCTCAACTACTCCATTGACATATGAGTGGTTAAGGAAAATGCAAATGGCTCACCCTAACTACTAATGGGAACTGTACATGCCATCACCTTTCCAAGAATGGTTCAAACAAGAACAAGCCATCAACGCTACAAGATATGAGAATGAGTCAGATGGTACAACAAGTATTGATGGGGTTCCTATATCAAGTATTATGGACTCACATGAGTATAATTTTGATTCTCTATCTGATGCAACTTATGACAAAGATGTAGACACTGTACACACATTTGAAAACCTTCTCAAAGTAGGTGAAGGGTCTAGTGTTAGGAAAACTGAGTGTGTTTCCACTGATGTTAACATACCCTCTACTTTCGACATGAGGTCTCGAAAGGACTTGAACACATCTCTAGATGAGATCACTTTGATGACTATATCATGAATGCACTTGAACCTATCACTTCTCTTTCCCTCCACAATCTCGAGCTGATAAAATGGAACCCTTCCTCTCCATCCAATGAATTCCTTACATTCCAGAATGATTACGCTCTTGCTTGCTACCTTAAAGTTGTCAAACTTGTAACGTCCTCCACCAGTGAAGATAGTGTCAACATGACTGAGGCTGATATCAAGTATCTCAGTCATAAAATTAAAAGAAGAAAAAAGAATAGGTGCTTTGATGGTGAAAACCACATCGTGGTAGTATCAGAGCCAAAAAAAGTAAAAACAAAAGATGTATCCGAGGGTGAAAACCTCCCCGAGGCACCCGAGGATGGGATACTTGATACATTTCCAAGTCATTTTCAAGAAAGATCTTCAGTGCTGATTAAATGTACTCAACTTGTGAACTTGGGCACAGAAGCTGCACCTCAGATTATTCATTTGGCACAATCCTTATCTACAGAAGAGAAAGAGGAATTCACCAATTTCTTTTGAAGTAAGAAAATCAACTTTGTATGGACCTATTCTGATATGCCTGGATTGGATCCTAATCTGATCATGCATCACCTGTCTATTGCACCAGGTGTTAAGCCTATTAAACAAAAGCTTTGTAAGATACATCAGCATGTGGTACTATTAGTCAAAGCTGAACTGGAAAAATTTCTTAAAGTTGGCTTCATCAGAGAAATTGAGTATGTGGAATGGATTTCCAATATCGTTTAAACATGACAAATCTGTCAAAGTTTGCACAAATTTTTGAGATTTGAACAAAGCTTGTCCCAAGGATGATTTCCCATTACCCAGCATTGACATGATTGTGGACATGACAACGGGCTATGAAATGTACTCACTGATTGACAGTTTCTCTGGCTACAACCCGATCAAAATTACACCAGAATACCAAGAGAAGACTAGCTTCACATGTGCTTGGGGAACTTTTTGTTGGAATGTCATGCCCTTTGGACTTAAAAATTTTGGAGCCACATATCAAAGAGTTGCCACCACTATCTTTCATGACATGATGCATAAGACGATGGAAGATTATGTGGATGATACGTTAGCTAAGAGCATGGAATAGAAAGTACATCTTGCAAATCTAGGCCCTATACTGGATCAAATGGAACAATTTACCCTGAGACTCAAACCAAAAAAGTGTGCATTCAACGTTACATCTGGCAAGCTACTGGGTTACATCATATCGATAAAAGGCATAGAAGTAGATCTTGAGAAAGTTCAAGACATCATGGAAATGCCTCCACCACACAACATTAGTCATATGAGAGGACTCCAAGGTTGGTTACATTCTATCTGGTGCTTCATTGCACAACTGGGAGACAAGTCACAACCATTCACCAAGACCTTACATAAAGGAGTGACTTATGAATAGAATGAAGATTGTGACAAAGGGATCAAATAGATCAAGTAGTATCTTGCTAATCCTCTAATACTGATGCCTCCTATTCATGGGAAGCTACTCATTCTCTATATCACTACTACAGACACATCACTGGGTGTCTTACTAGCTCAAGAAGATCGGAACAACAAAGAAAGAGTTATTTATTACATTAGTAGAACTTTGGTCTCTTATGAAACAAACTACTCTGTCATTGAGAAAGCTTGTCTAGCAGTAGTAGTTGCTTCATAGAAACTGTGGCACTACATGCTTGCTCACACTACACATCTCATTGCTAAGATTGATACATTAAAATACTTACTCAGCAAAGCTTCCCTTACAGTTAGATTGGCGAAATGGGTCATGATACTTAGTGAGTTTAACATTGAGTATGTAGAAATAAAGGCCATCAAAGGACAAGCAATTGTAGATCAGTTGGTAGAGGCACTGCTCACAGATCATCAACTATTGAACATTAAGTTTCCATATGAGTCCATAATTATTCTCACACATCAAATGTGGACTATGTTCTTTGATGGATCATTTACCCAACAGGGGTCAGGCGTCGAGATATTTTTCATCACGCCACAAAGATACTCTTTATCCAAGGCATATAAGATGTTATTTCCTTATACAAATAATATCCTTGAGTATGAAGCCCTGATCAATGGCATGAAGATAGCCATTGAATGGTGAATAGATGAGCTAAAAGTCTTTGGAGACTCACAGCTGGTCATCAATTAGGTCTATGACATTTATCAAACAAAAGATGACAAACTAGTCCTTACAAATGAATGGTCGATGACCTAAGAAAGTACTTTTCACATGTCACTTTCCAGCAGATTCCAAGGGCAGACAACAAAGCAGCTAATGCCATGGCTACTATTTCCTCTATACTACAAATGCCAAAAAATGACTTCTGACATGAATTCCTGGTGGAGATGTTACGCTACCTAGCCTATGACACCCCTAAATCTAGGATGATATATTCAGTCATTAGACACGATTCATCATGTTACCATCATATCTATTCCTACCTCCGTGACTAGATTTTTTGGGACACTTACACTCCGAATGAGAAATGTCACCTAAACTGCAATGCTTCATGGTACGTCATCATAGCTGATGACTTGTATAGGGGAGGTCTAGATGCTACCATGCTTAGGTATTTAGAACCCTACAAGTCTAAGCGTGCATTAGCTGAGGTGCATGAAGGAATTTGTGGATCTAATTCGAGCGGCCTGACGCTGGCCCATAAGCTTATTAGAGCTGGTTACTATTGGCTAGATATGGAGAAGGAAGCTATACAATATGCTAAGGCTTGTAAATAGTGTCAACTTCATGGGAATCTGATTCACGCTCCCACTAAGGAGTTAATTCCATTCATCACTTTCTAGCCATTTCAACAATGGGCCTTTGATTTGGTGGGCTAGATTCATCCTTCTTCATTGAATGGACACAAGTTCATTATCACTACTATAGATTATTTCACTAAGTGGATCGAGGCAGTACCTCTGACCATAGGAAATGGAAAATCTGTAGCCATGTTCATATTGAATTACATCATCTACAGGTATGTTGTACCCTCAATAATCACTAACAATAGGGGGTAGTTCAAAAACAAGGATCTAAAAGAGCTTTCCTCTAAGTTCAAAATCACTCAGCATTGGTCTTCCATCTATTATCCCTAAGGTAATGGACATGCAAAAGCATCTGACAAGGTGATCCTAAAAATCCTACACCGCACACTTCACAAATCTGGACAAGACTGGCATCTCCAGATTAATCCAGCTCTATGGGCTGACCACACAAGCATACGCACACCAACAGGGGCTACACCCTTTGCTTTGGTTTACGGGGTGGATGTTGTGCTACCTATTGAGGTCAAGATTACTACTTTGTGAGTCTCTCTGATAGGCCTCATCACTGATGATGACATTAGAATATCTTGGCTATAAGAGCTAGAACTACTCAATGAATGTCGATAAGTGGCATTCGATCATCTCTGAGCATATCAGAAACAGATGTCCAAGAGCTACAACAAGAAATTTAGACCAAGGGACTTCCAAGTGGGTGATCTCATCCTGAGAGAGAACCCTAGGAATTAATAACAACGGATCTAGAAGGGAAAGTTTGAACCAAATTGGCTTGGTCCATATATTGTTACTGTAGCATTAGGGTCTGGTGCCTATCAAGTCTCTACTACTGAATGAGAACAGCTCAAAGAGCCGATCAATGCTCTGCATCTGAAGTGATTCTACACTTGAGACATCTTTTGAATGCTCCATGTACATACTCAATTCTGAAAAAATCCTAAAAATTGCAAAATGTCCTGAAAAAATCTATTATCCTAGTGAAAACCTGGTAAACAAGCACCTTGATAATACCAAAAAAATAAAAAAATGCAAAAATACAAAAAAAATTGAAAAAAAAAGTGTCATTGATGAAAACTTGGCAAACAGACATCATGGTAGCAAAAGTAATAAATTTATGCCAAGAAGGTGAAAACCTAGTAAACATGCAGCTCTTGTTCTGCAATGCTATCCCAATCACAACATTGCTTGGCTCTGTACAGTTGCTTTCCCTCTTTTCATATTTTTCATTTGCTAGCTCATGCACTTGCTCTTAGTTACCTTTGAGACTATGCTCGACTCTACATGGATTGAAACTGGTCACACTTGGGGGCACCCTTCCTGCTTTAGGGGCACTATCCTATCATTTTCAGAGGAGATCTCTTGCATTAGTCACCAGTGGTTCTCACTACATCTGCCTACTAATGCCTAGCTATTGTTGGGATCTCTCTCCTTGAGGATCTCTCTCGCATCAGTCACCAGTGGTTCTAAATGCATCTTCCTACTGATGCCTAGCTATTGTTGGGATCTCTCTCCTTGAGGATCTCTCTCACATCAGTCACCAGTGGTTCTCACTGCGTCTGTCTACTGAATGCCTAGCTAGTACTAAGATCTCTCTCTTTGAGGATCTTCCTTGTATCAGTCACTAGTGGTTCTTACTACGTCTGTCTGCTGACACTTAGTTAGCACTATGATCTCTCCTTTAGACTCTCTCTCGCGTCAATCACCAGTGGTTCTCACTGTGTCTGTCTACTGTCACCGTCTTGTTGAGAATTTTCAAATACAACATATACTTTTGATCCGACATCAATCCACTGAAACTGACTTTGAAAATCTTTGGGACATGCTGAGCTTTTCTTTTGTGTGCTTGCCTTTTTTCTTTATCATTCCTCCTTGAGAAACTCAAAGACATATATCCTGACTAAGAGATGCGAAGAATGGGGGCATGATCTTTTATTTTCTTTTTGTTTGCTGGTTTAGTTCCAATGATCCAATGGATCCATACAAAATGGGTGTCAGTGTGAGAACCTCTATCTCATGTTAGATGGCCATGTGTACCTCGACTCCTTTTATATGGAAACTTTGGTGAGGTTAGTTCTTCTCCTTGTCTGTTTGAGTGACTTCTTTCTGCTATAAGTGAACTTTCAAACACTCGTCCTACGAAGTGAATGTAAGGGTCACTATGAGTATTCTTAGTATGCTTCTCAATCACTTAGCAAAAGAAGGAACTCTCATGTGTCTGGCATGTTTGTACGTAACAAACATTAAGGTCATCCTAGAAACTGAGCTTTGATGCTTATGTTAACTTGGTAAATCAAAAGGAATAAGTGTTCAGGTCATTTTGGCTTCTTGTGCCTTAATGCTTACACCTCATTCCGACAAATCTAAGACTAATGTCATATTCATATTCATATTCTCATGATTTTCATATCAGTGAGAATTGTATGATATCTCACGATCATTTGATACTAAAAGCTGTGTGATGAAAACTATCTATTGGGTCCAACAACCAAGTCCTAGGGATTGCATCTAGCTTAGACTTGCATTTTCATTCTAGACTTGCATTGTGACAGTGTTTCATGATCTCTTCATTGCATTCTCCTAGATTTGTACACTGAGGGTTCTCATCTCACGTCCCGAGTTCATCATGACTGCACAAGTGTTTGATCCTCGCTCTTGATCTTTGAAGAAAGTTCCTTTGGTTAGTACCTGTCATCTGTTGTGATATCCTACATGAGATGTTAGTACCACACATTGCATACATTACATCCACAAAGTGCATTATTATATATCATTGGCATATATCTACATCTACATATTCATATACATGTGCATTCATTATATGCATAAATCAAAATATCCATTACATTTATTCATCTGCCATCTATCATTGCATTTTACATTTCATGCATACATAATAGAAAATATGTGCATATTCTTTTATGTCATACATTTCACATCTACTCATCTAATCATTTAGGATACATCTCATAAAGTGGAAAACATTCAAAGAAATATACAACACATACAATGATACCAAAAGAATCGAGCTCATATATATATGATGAATCAGAGTGTCAGTATACAAAATGGTGCTACTCGAGCACAATCTCTATCTCAAAAATGGGCTACAATACATAGATGCCTATACATCAGATACATCATGATATACCACATCAAGGCTCTAATCTAACTCTAGCCATCACCACCCGGAGGAGGTGGAGGAGGCGGCATGTCTGGCTAAGGCGGTGCCCGTGGAGGAGGTCCCTGTGGAACCTATGGTGCCCCGACATACTCTGCAAACCTAGGTACCTACTCTTCTGCATCAAGAACCATGCCGATGTATGCTACATAATAGTATGTTCCATGTGCAACCTCATACTGTGTCTTTGTCTATGTCCTCACTAGATCCTCCCACAACTCCTTGTTCTCCCAATCTCTCTACCACGCGGGCATCTTGGATGACGAACTATATGTGGAGATCACCCAACTCCCTTTGTGCCTACCGCACCCTATCTCAGCTCCTCCGTAGCACCTCCTACAATTGTGCAACTATCTCCTAGAGGGGGACCCTGTGCAGCTTGATCCTACATAACCTCATCACCACCCTTGACCTGTGCCTCCTTCTCGGGAAGCTGTTGTGGTGGCTCGTCAGCCCTTTTCATCACTGATCTCTCCTAAGATCTGCTACTACCAGCACCAGGAACTATCCTCATCTATCAAGCGGGTGTGTAACCCTTTGTCAAGGTACCTATTGTTGAGTCTGCTTGTACTGTGGTGGAGGCTAAGCCACCTACTGCTATGGTGGAGGTTGAGCTACCTACTGCTGCACCACTTGCACTACCTGCTAACCTATGCCAATTGGATTTGTGTACCAGGGGCATGGATGCACAACTAAATGATCCTGATATGCTGGCATCATACCGCCATCTACCACTACTGCCATATAGTCCCATCGAGCTGGTGCTACCCATGCCTCAATCATATAATGGCCTTGATCCAACCTCGCCAACCATCCTTTCATCACCTCATTAGTGAAGCGAGCATATGAACAGTACTCCTGTGACACATCCTGAGGCCTGTCAAACTGTCACAAAATCCATGATAGTGGAAAATGCTCAATAATGGTAATAGAGTAGTCGATCAATGATCAAGAACAAAACATGTATTGTAGCTCATGCTTGGCATCATCCTAGACCTGTGTACCTATCCACGACCGCCATACAAGTGCAACCATGTCATCTAGATGGGTCCTCCACTGCTCTATCTTACCCAGCACAGGTTGGGTCGTCGACTTGCCATATCTGTAAATATATGGTTCTAATGGTTGTCGGCTATCCTGGAAAACTAGCCTACAGATAGGGAGATGCTCCCAAGCCCATATCTATAACACAAAGACTCCTGCTGCCATGCTTCAGGCATCTCGTGGTACATCTATACCAGCATACACTGGCCCCATCCATAATGCACGAGTGACTTCTCTAACATCCTATGCAACATCCATCCCCAGCCGCACTCCAGCCTATGCTAACCTCTATTCGACATCAAATAACAACCCAAGAATGCTACTAAAATGACGGTTAATCTATGACTAGGCCTGTAGTCTTTGATAAGATCCTCCCAAGGGATCACTTGACCCATGACTAGATTGTCCTAAAAAATAGCTTGAAGCACCATAATGCCTACTCTTGGCTGAACATCATACTCCATGGGCGGCCCGTGGAATGGTACTCGGAGGATCCTATATATATCCTTGGGTGTCACTATCATCTCGCCCTGTGGTAGATGGACAATGTTCATTTCTAAATGGAAATGTTGTACAAGTGCCCCCAGTAGCCCATGATTTACCCAAATGTCAGGTACATCATGCAGGTATGATAATCCCAATGCATCTATGTGCGCCATCTCCTTGTTGTCCAGTTGTCGCACGACCTCACTAATCACGGGATGATGAGATCTAAACACAATGTCGAGGAAACATCAAGTTAACTAAGAATCCAAAAGGGCAATAAATCAGTTAACTGCTCCACACAGGCAAAAGGCAAACAGTTGACTACCTCTTTGCAGGAAACTTTCTATTCCGAACTGAACTCTCATTCAATCTCCACCGTTCGTCTGATTCAATCTCGACTATCGATTGAACCTAGGATTTCTATAAAATAACCCTCATTTCTCATTCAGAGGATGCCAATTTTTGAGCAATGAAGTGTTGTTGCATTATCATTGCTACTTTTTTACATTCAAAGCTTTCATTGTTAGTTTGATAATCATTTCTAGATAAATATATCATGCTTAGATTAAATATGCACTTCATTTCTTAATCTAGTTTACTTTCAAAGTTCTTAGATTAAATACTCATATTTCATTTCTAGATTAATCTTGCATACTCATTCTAGAATAACTGCATCTTGCTTTCAATTAAATCCTCCATTCTAATGCTAGTCTATGGTTGTTGGACTCTCAATTCTGAGAGCAATCCTAAACCCTACCTAGATAGGAGGCAACAGGTCGAATCATCTAGATAGGCAAGATGAATGATCTCATATTCATTCTTGTCTGCAACTGATGAACAATGACTATGTTGAAGTGTGAGGCTAAATTAGAGGCCCATATTTAGCTTATACAACTCTCACCAAAATGAAAATTATGATTTTTTCTTTGAAGAGGAAGGAAAAGCATGTTTCCTTCAACTTTTAAGGTAGTTCGTTAGAAATTGTGAAAGAATACAAATATTTGGGGATAGACCTCCACTATAGACTCAGCTGGGAGACTTGTAGAGAGAAAAGGATTCAGGGAGGGTGGAAAGAGTCATACCTACTCCAGAATAGATGCAGAAACGCTGAAGTTTGGGACTGGAAAAATAAGAAAACTTTATTTGGCTTGCTGGTCACACCGTTTATCCTTTATGGCTGTGAAGTTTGGGGAGGCAGCATGACAAAATGCGGGTGGCGGCAGGTGGATAGGATTCAAAAACACTTAATCACTAGCAGTCTTAAAGTCAAGACCTTGGTCCCATATGAAATTCTCTTAGCAGAAGCAGGTTGTTTCCCGCTGGAAGCGACAGGGATAACTTGGTTAATAATTTATCTAAAGAAACTTGAAAACATGGATAACAAACGATGGCCCAAAATTGTGATGAAAGAGGACTTGGTCCATAGAAAGAAAACATGGATGAAACAAAATATAAAGTGGTTGAGTAAATGGAACATCAAGTTACAAGAATGCCCCAACACTAATGCAGAAATAAAAAAAGTTCATCATAGAAAAATTCTGGACTGCCATGTGGACTAATAACATGGGTAGGAAAAAGGCTCATTAAATCAAAGTGTTCAACCCAACCAGGGAACATGGTGATAAGGTATATCTGGGAGCAGCTATTAAAGGTAAAGCTAGACTGTTAGTGGCCCAGTTGAGGATGGGCTCTCACCACCTCAGATGTGAGACAAGTAGATGGAAAAGGCCTAAAGAGGAATGGGAAGAAAGGATTTTCAAGTTCTACGTGCCGGGTGCAATTGAGAATGAATGATATTTTATCATTGAGTGCACCGCTTATGATGACATTCGGGCTTAGTAAAAAATTAGTTCGGGAGAAAACAACATGCAAAACCTATTCGAGGAAGATAAGATCAGCCAAACCTCTAGTTTGATTTTCAAGATTCACAAAAGGAGGTCCGACTTAGAGAAGAATCTAGAGTTAGTTTATGACTGTGATCAGGTGGTCCCTTAGGTTGTTTGGTCTCATGGACATCATTAAAAATCTTTCATTCTTTCATTTATTCATACAATTTTCAATGGTAGGTTAATGTACCTTCTTTAGGTTTGTCTATATTATTGACTACTTTTATATTTTCATCTTTGAATCTACCATCTTTCAATGTACCTCCCTTAGGTTTGTCTATACTATGACCTCTACATTTTTCATCTTCGTTGTGATGTCATACCTTGAGATCTTATATTCTCATTCAATTGTAGTATGAGTACCAATGTACCTTCCTTAGGTTTGTCTACACTATGACCTCCTTGGCATTCTTTGATTGTTATTGTGATGTAATACCTTAAGGCCCCCACATTATATTTCAAATAGGCTTCAAGATATTCTATTCAAGAGAGCATTTTTAGCCTTTGAAAATAAGATTTTGTGTGGATGATAATCTCATATGTAACTAGCATGGA
>BSBK01007333.1:40000-160000 GCA_027943335.1 Chamaecyparis obtusa | reverse complement strand
ACTAAATCTTGAAGAGACATGCATTTTCAAGTTTAAATATGCTAAATCTTCTGAAGGTAACGCACATAAGTTGCTAAATCCTGAGGAGACACACATTTTATATTCCATGGTGATACAAGAAGGTGGATCTATGGGTATTTCAAAAGCTGTCAGAAGATGCATTACAATTGCAAAGCACAATTTCTGGGTGAACTATCAGGTTGACCACCTGTTGGGCTCTCCCTCCTTGGTGATTCACGGTAAGGTGGGCATCTTACTGGGTGAGGTAATCACTCTCTCTCCCTCTCTCTCTTTTCACTTTCATGCTAGTAGGACTGGATCATGAAGCTATGTTATTTATAGTGTTTCTCTTGTCTTTATTATGTAATCATTTATGCTTTTATGATAGCTTTCCAAATATGATATTAGCATAGGAGGCATTTCTTAGCAAGGTTTCCTTTACCAGTTGATTTGGGGTTTGTTTTTGTACTAACCCCTTTTTGTGTCTTTTAGCTTTGTCTTTGTTTTTCTTTGTTTTCGCACCCTCGTGCGTGTATGTTGAGTTAGGATCATTATCTTGGGGGCTTATGTCCTTAACAAAGTATTATTCTATCTCGTTGTGAATCCACTTGAATCTTTCTTCTCCTTTATCGCAAGCATGTTCGATTTCCATACTCCCGCTAAAGTGGGGTCTTAATGTATCATCTTAAAATGGAAGCACTTCTATGTTAAGAAAGTTTAGCCCTCCTTAGGGGGTGCTTTGGGCATTCATCATGTTGTCCCCTATTTTTGGCCCCCTTCCCATCTTCTGTGTATGTTTAGGGCTCTGTCTGGGCCTCCCCAGACACTGTTTTCCTCTCCCAACTCATTTTCCAGGGGTCCTGAACCCCTGGGTCAAGGTTGACCTAGACCTTGACCTAGGTCAAAGTCTACCTTGACCTTGACCCAGGTTCCCCTTTTCATCAAAAATTTTGTAGGATGCGGGGAGAAGTTCAAAAGTTTGTTTTCCCACTTCCGGGTCAGCTGTTTCAGGCTTCAGAATGGTAAACCCTCAAATTATATTTAATATGGGTCCATTTCTAGGGGTTTTCACTTAATGAGAATTTATTTTCTATATGTCAGCCTCTCTAGAAGTTTGTGCCCTAGATTTGTATAAAAGGAAGCCTTCCTCTCTCATTTTGATCCATCCACTTTCATGATCAAGAGATCAAGTTTTGAGATTAAGTTTTCTCCCAAGAAAATCAAGTGAGCAAGAATTCAAGAAATCATCTATTCAAGCATTCAAGTTCTCCATTGAAGATCAAGGATTCAAGCATTCAATCCTTTGAAGGGATTTGGTTCAAGAATTCAAGATTCATCATTCAAACCCTAGATCTATCCATCATGGTGGTGTGATCTTCCTTCAAGATCCTTTGTTCATCTTCAAGATCTATTCATTCTTCCCTCAAGGTGGATTTCAAGCATATAATCATGGAGGTTTTGATTTACATTTATGGTCTTCATTTACATTTTTGAGTCCAAGCTTTCATATCAACATACTTGTTTACATTTCAAATACAATTCCATAACTATTGAATATCATAGCTTCGTTGTTAGATCTACTTCTACTACTTACTAGCATTCTCTATTTCAATTCCATTTTAAAGGTTGATTCAAACCGGGGTCTGACTAAGGCAAACCCCTCATCCAAACAAAAAAACCATTTTTCTTGTAAATCCAGGTGCGGGACAATGAATATCAATGCAGATCTGACTACCCTTTTCGACAACTTTCGAGATCTGCAAACAAAATTTCTGTCGGAGTAGTGTAGATCAAGGTCAACTTTTTGGGGGTAAGATTGTACCCTGGGGTAAGATCTTACCCCGGCTCTGGGTCAAGGTCAACCTTCTTTAGAAAGACAAAAGGTTTTTTGGGTTTTCTTTGTTCCTGCATTTCTAGGCTAGATCCAGTTGCAGAATTCTCAGAAACTGTACACAGACATCAGAAAAACAACATTTTCTAGATTTTCCCTATTTTGAGGTTAGTATTTGTCTTCAATTCAATTAAGATTTCAATACATACTTTTCATAACAAAATATAAGGTTTTCTCATTATTCATATTCTCCATAGATTGATTCTTTTGTGCATTAACCTTTTGGGTTGATCAATTTGGATCTCTCCTTTGAGAATTTGGATTTAGGGGTGGATCTTGTATTTCCTATTCACACATCATCATACCCCCTACTCATTCATATATATATATATATATATATATATATATATATATATATATATATATATATATATATATATATATATATATATATATATATATATATATATATATATATATATAATATATATATATATATATATATATATTACAATTATGAATCTACGTCTCTTAGGTTTTTCTATACTACATGACCTCTATACTTTCCATCTTTCTTTTGATGGCATACCTTGACATCCCATATTCTTTTTTAATCTTAGTAAATGGATTATTAACGTACCTCCTTTACATTTGTCTACACTATGACCTTATTGGTATACTTGAATCTTTCTTTTGATGTCATACCTTGAGATCCCATTTTCTGTTTCAATTCTAGTATAGATTTTAAATGTACCTCCTATTACATCTGTCCACACCATGACATCCTTGGTATTCTTCAACCTTTCTTGCAATGTTATACCAAAGACCTTCATTCTCTTTCAATTGTAGTATGGAATTGTATAGATTCAATATTCTCCTTAACAAGATTTGTGAAGTATACAATTCTTCATCTCAAAAGTTCATCAATGAAAAACCATTACCTACTTTTTAAAGATATTCTTGGGCATCAATATATTCATATGCACACCATTTTGGAATTTTTGAGCATGGATTTTGTGATGGGGCTGCCAGGGAAAAAGACAGGTTATGAAAGTGTGTTTGTGGTTGTTGATAGATTCAGCAAAATGGCTCATTTTATTCCATGTAAAACCACAAATGATGCTAGTTATATTGCAGGGTTATTCTTTAAAGAAGTACTATGGATTCACAGTTTACCATTAAGCATTGTATCCAACAAGGACAACAAGTTTGTGGGTCACTTTTGGAGGACCTTATGGAAGAAGTTGGGCACTAATTTGTCTTTTAGTTCATCCTATCATCCTCAAATGGATGGGAAAACTGAGGTGGTTAATAGATCCTTGGAAACCTTTTGAAATGTTTGACACAGGAACATGGAGGTAGTTGGGATGCCATCATACCTCAAGTGGAGTTTTCATATAATGACTCAGTGAATTGTAGCACGGGCATGAGTCCTTTTGAAGTTGTTTATGGAAGACATCCAAGAGGAGTTTTTGAACTTAGGAATGTGGATGGTTGGCAGAAAAGGAGTGGACATGTGGAAGAGTTTGCTGAAGTAATGGTGGAAGTGCATCAGCATGTGAAGAAAATATTGCAACAAAATAGCCTGAAGGTGAAGGCTAAGGTAGATTTGAAGCGAAGGAATGTGCAATTCCAAATTGGGGACTTGGTCATGGTGCACTTGAACAAAGATCAGTTACCTTGGGGCAATCATACGAAGCCGATGATGAAGAAGTTTGGGCCATGTGAGATTCTGGAAAAGTACGAAGAAAAGGCCTACAAGATCACATTGCCTCCAGATGTGGCTATTTCATCTATATTTAATGTCTTGGATCTCACATTATGTAAGGGTTCACATCAAATTATTCCACATTATATTTATGAGTTTTCTATGGGCCCACTCTTTGCACCAATTCAAGATGAAGTGCTAGTACATATGTTTTTATAATAATTTTCTTTTGGCGAGTGGTTAGTAATTTTTTTAAATTATAATAATTTTCTTTTGGTGGTTGATTAGCATTTTTTTTTACCACTTCACATCACATCTTTGATTTTTCAATAGGCACATTCCTTAGTCAATTCTTTTACCATTCCACATCACATCTTTGATTTTTCTATGAGCGCATTGGTTGCACCAATTAAGTTTGCAAGTGTTAGTACATACATTTTTAAAATAATTTTCTTTTAGCAATTTTTCTAGGGTGCATTCCTTGCATCAATTTAGTTTGCAAGTCCTAGTACATATATTTTTATAATAATTTATTTTGGTGCTTGTTAATCATTTTTTTTTTCTTTTTTAACTTAGAGGGAAAAAACTATTAGTCAATTTAATTTGTCTTCTTTTAGTTTTGTTATCAAGATTTGACCTCTTTTTTTGTTGATGGTTTTGTTTTTACATATGAGTAATTTTCCTTGTTTTAATTTTGTCCTCACAAATTCATTCATTTTTTTTGGTTTTTAGTGATGTAAATTTGTTTTTCAAATGTGTCTAACTTTTTTCTCTTTTAATTTGGTCTCTCATAAATTTATCTTATTTTTCATTTAAATTTATTTTCTTTTATGTTTAGATGTTGGTTTAAACAAATGTAAATAAGAAAATTATGTTTAGATGTTGGTTTTAAACAAATGTAAATAAGAAAAACATATTTTTACATTAAATAATCTAGGTTAATTAAACAATATCATTAATTGTATAAAATAATTTCAAATAAAATTTACAATAATACATGTGGTATGTAGTTGAATTTTGACAATAAAATAATGGTATTGAAGATGTTATGGATCAATTTTCCATTGTGTTGAAATTTTAAGGTACGATTTTAGAAACTTGGTTCAAATTTTTTTTAAGTGTACTATTATAATTAGTATATGAAACTCTAGACCTATGCCTTGTGTGTGGATCTAAGCTATGTCAGAGAAGTGAAAAGACAAAAAATTGGCAATTAAAATTCATTGCTTTGTTTTTGGGTTCTATATAAGTTTTTGTTTTGCTTATAATGATTTTTTATGCCTTAATCTAAGTAAGACTAATGCTACTTGGAGACACCTTTAAGGAGTTTTTTTAGATTGGGAGGATCATTTTCTCCTTATTCAAACTTCTAGTTAGATCAATTTAATAACTTTGTCCAACAATTAAAGACAAGCATGTAATGGGTGTAAAATGAGGCATGTTGATGTACAACACTCTAATAATATCGATATGATTCTCTCATAAATGCTTTATAAAAATCCCCTTTAATGACTCCTAAATTGCTTGAGAGGATCTTTGAAAGAATTGATGCATTTAAATATAATATAGAACTCAAATTATTGTATTTGAGCACTATTTCAACTCACAACTAGTAGATGGAAGTCCGTGGAATAATTATTTAGATTTGATGCTAATAAGGTTATACACAAGGATGTTTGTAATAACTTACAATTAAATTTGTGCAAATAATGTATCACATGAAAGGGGATATTTTAGATAGATCATAAATAATTATAAAGGACTTTAGTTAAATATATAATCAACCAATGGTTTTTTGTAAAGACATAAACATTTGAAGGACAAATTTAAATAGATGTCAACCATCACAAAATATTTCTTGAGAGGTGGGATCAATTATTTAATTATCCTTTGAATGTGATTTTGTTTTAACTTAAATTCTAAACTTAGGGGTTCCCATCCACAACTATGAAAATGGCACATATTAACTAGTAGATGGAAGTCGGTGGAATAATTATTTAGATTTGATGCTAATAAGGTTATACACAAGGATGTTTGTAATAACTTACAATTAAATTTGTGCAAAGAATGTATCACATGAAAGGGGATATTTTAGATAAATCATAAATAATTATAAAGGATTTTAGTTAAATATATAATCAACCAATGGTTTTTTGTAAAGACATAAACATTTGAAGGACAAATTTAAATAGATGTCAACCATCACAAAATGTTTCTTGAGAGGTAGGATCAATTATTTAATTATCCCTTGAATGTGATTTTGTTTTAACTTAAATTCTAAACTTAGGGGTTCCCATCCACAACTATGAAAATGACTCAGATTAACTCCACACATGTAAATATAATCTAGGGTTATAAATGGGGTATCTAGGGATTGGGACAAGGTGTTTGTGATAAATGATAACGAAATTAAGATGCGATGATGTCATGAGACAAATGTACACAAGAGTATGCCACATGTAGAATGCTTATTGCATTAGGAAACTTTAATTTAAAAAATCCCAAAACATAAAGGGAAAGGGAATAGAAATGTGATGTTTGACATTACATGTTTCCCCCTCTTTGATGTCAAACTACTTGAAAAAAATGCATGTCTAATGAAAACATGCAATCAACATAAAAATTAAATACTTTTTAAACACTTAAAAGGAAATGAATCTATTGAAAACATCTAAATCATTCTTGATTTTCTCTCACAAATAGGGATCCATTAGAAACTTGCAAATTTGAAAAAACCATGGAATGGGTAGCATTGATCACATGTTTAAAATAAGAACAAACTTTAGCTTTCTTGAAAATGAGCTCTTCTTGAAAAAAATAAAAATAAGGGAAAGAGAGTCTACCTAATTTACAAAAAGCGGTGAAGTGTCAACTAAAAAAAATGTAAAAGGACTAAAAATAATTAGCTAATACCAATAAATCTCTTCTTGATATGATAATATGATTAAGTCCATCATTATAAAATATTAACAAACTTGTGCAAAAAAGAACATTCATAGATGACTCTCAATTGATTTCATATAAAGGATGCAAGGAATTGGAGAGGAGAATAATATAAGTGTGATAAGGCACTTTTGGGTGGCCTGGTCATTGCTTGAAGCTTTCCCACCCCCCTCCCCCCCCTCCCCCCCCGCCCCCCAAAAAAAAAACAAACAAAAAAAAACCGTGTGATGAGGCACATGGACATGGTAAAAGATGACATTATATGATATTCATTTAAGAATATATGATATAATTGTGAAAGAATGTACAATAATGTAAAGGTAAGATGCCCCCAATTAAGGTAGTGACATCGTAAGGATCATTTTGGGATACTTCTCTATATCTTTAATATGTATTTTTATGTCCTTCAACTTACCCACATTGGTGGTTAATTGATGGGAAACATCAAGGACTAGAAAAAATAACAAGAATATGAGTGATCAAAGGGGGATTGCATATGGATTGATACATAAGGTTTCTATGGTTATTTATATGAGCTAAGAATGTAAGATGTGAATATGAGCATGTTAGGAAAGGGATAACATGATGAGGGATGTGGGAAAATTGGTTATGAGAAACATAAACATGAGGGATGCAAGTAGATGGGGAGAGGATTAGGGAGGGTTGATTTTGAACCTTATAGATAACTCATGAGAAAGTACATGATTGATATAACATAACAGTTGGGAAATAGAAGAGGAAAAATGGTCAACTATATGAGGAGAATATGTATTTTTGTGGTTTGTTCTATAGCCTTATTGTATCCATACCACCTATCATTTAGCGGGAAGTGACTTAGTAGGAACATTAATATCAAGTGAAGTATGAATACCATCAATATCCTATCAAATTTGGTTGAATAAAGATTGTGATATTTCATCCATCTCATTTTTCTTTTTATTTTCAATATTTTTGACAAATCAATCATATTCATAACACCCTTCTTTATCATCAAAATGCAACATTTCCTCACAAGAGTTTATAAAATGGCTAATCATGGAGGCAATGTGAAGGTTCAGCTTAGCGCTTCATTAAAGGAGAGACATGGGTCAAAGACTTTGAACTAAAAAGATAAACGTAATAGATTGACAAACAAGATTTATTAAAAAATTCATAAATTGAAAATAAATACTCATTTTTTCCTTAAAAGGGTAGTTGTGAAAGATACTAGTTCACCAAAATGTGATAAATCTTGATATTTCTTAATGTTTATGTGTGATCTGTACATAATACTAATTAAAAGTGAATCAAATTAGACCTAGAAAAAAATGTTGGGCGTTCAATAAATAAGAAAGAAAATGCATATTTTTAAATATTAATATTGACCCTCTTAATGAGTAATTGATGTGATTACATAGAAGATAAAAATAAGGAACAAAAATCAATAATATGTGATAGATTATATCCAAGGTTCCTACTACTGAAAATAAGATCATATTGTGTGGCAAATTCTTTGATAAGGTAACATTGTGTAGCATGGTTTGAGTAATCCAACCTAGTTTATTGTTAATGTGAAAATATGCAATGTGCTCTTTGAAGTCTTAGGTGCTTATCGTTATTGTTAAAAGAAATCATGTTAAAAAATAAAGTAGGGCTTCGATAAATTCGAGAGATGAATCTTGATTTGTTTCAATAATAGTCAAGCACCTTAAAGAGTTGTGTAAATATAACATGCTAATCAAGATTATAATTTTGATGTAATTGAGAGCAATACAACTAAATTAAAACTATTGTGAAGAAGACCAAA
Organism: Chamaecyparis obtusa; assembly: GCA_027943335.1. NCBI lineage: Eukaryota > Viridiplantae > Streptophyta > Pinopsida > Cupressales > Cupressaceae > Chamaecyparis > Chamaecyparis obtusa. The sequence goes on along the minus strand of BSBK01007333.1, from coordinate 151,732 downwards.
TGATAGTGTAATGAATTTTATATAATCTTTGTGCCTCCTTGATGATCCTAATATATATATATATATATATATATATATATATATATATATATATATATATATATATATATATATATATATATATATATATAGCTTTAATTGCTTGATTCAAAATTCAATGTCAAAATTTTCTAATAATTTAAAAAGAATTAGAAAATTAATAATAATATTGATAAAAATATAATTATAATTATAACAAAGAAAATTTTGATTTTTAATATAATATGATAAAATTATTTTGAAAGAAGTTTAATCTCATTATTTTAGCTATCATTTATATAAGATCATGATGTATAAAATACAACTAAATTAATAGATAGAAAAATTATACAATGTAAAAAATTTCATCTAAAAATATTAAACTACATAGTCAAGCTTAATTATCTTTTATTTAAAATAGGATCACATATTCAAATGGTAAGGCCACAAGAGTTTCATGATGGGAATCCATCTTAAAATCTCTATAAAAGCATCAAAAGGTGAAAGTCCAAGTGGTGACTCTTGAAATTCCATTGGTGACTCCTAAATTGATTAAGTTGAATATATAACTTCTTAATTAATTAAAGTTAAATTTGTTAAGTGATCTTATGTTAGGTGAAGAGGTCTCCCTTGTGTTCTCTATTGATATAGGTTAGACAACAATATAGTTGGAAACTAAAATGTCGCAAAGAAATGATCAATCAAAGCACACCTTGGGTGAGCAAATTTAATTTTTTTTAATACCAACAAAGTTTAAGATCGAGAGCATGATCTTTAGATTTGAACTTCCTTAAATAACGAGTGAGACAACTTCATCTTATTTATCAAATTCATCATTCTTTAAATTGTCTTAGCTAAAAAATAATTTTAAACTCATAAATAAATTTTATTAGTAAACACATATATGTAATAAAAGATGTCATTAATAAGAAGATCACATTTGCCACCATCAAATATTGCATTAAAAAATTAAACTATCTCTTAAAAAATCCCCTACATCAACTAATGTCTAAAATATAAAAAAACTTACAAAATCTCCCATCTCTTACATGAAATAGATATCTAAAATAAAATGACATACAAAATCCCCATCTCCAACACCAAATCGATATCTAGAATATAAAAAAACATGCAAAATTTTCTACATCAACTCCACACCTAAAATATAAAATAACATACACAATGTAGTACATCAAAGTGAAAAATAAAAAGATAGTAATCACCATTAATTAAAATTATAAATATTTAGGTACTTATGATGTCTCACTTAATTAAAATTATAGATATTTAGGTACTTATGATGTCTCACTTATTCTAACATTTGCGTAGGAATAATATGACTGGATAGACGTTGCCTTAAAAAGTCCCAAACTTAAACCAAAACAAAAAGTCCCAAACTTAAACCAAAACAAAAAGTCCCAAACTTACACCAAAATTTAGATATGACTCTAATCATGTATGCATATAAAAGGGTACATGGTTCATCCAATAGCATAAATCATGATATCAAACTCCAACAAATTACTCATCCATAATCATCATATGTCATCACCATCATCATCATCCAACTAAATTTAAATTGACCGATTTAGTCGGTGGAGTGATTGATAGTAACATTATTTCCTACCGCTTTGACCGGAAGCCATGATTTCCACGCATAAATTATTTTTGACGCACATTTTTAAACACGCGGGTACTCGTCGCCTGAGAATAAGGCTTCAAACTGGCAGGCCGTCAAAATGATGAGGTTTGACGGCCGCCATTAGCCGTCAGCAATGTTTTGAATTCTGACGGATTTGTTAATCAGTTATGAAGAATTTAATAGAATAGAGAAAAAGTAGAAAGTTTGGACTGTTTTATAGGGTTATATTTCAAAATCTGCGAGTAACATTTAAAAAATAAATATTAAATCAATATCAGTTTTCACTTGTTATTTTAATAGTTTGTGTTAAAATTTTTATATAGTATTTAAGGTGTTTTAGATTTTTTTAAAATAGTATATAATATATATAGCTAGTTATGTTCTTAGTTAGAATTATGCATTTAAAAAAAAATAAATTCACATATTTTTATTTATCATTTATGAAGACAAATTGTTAAGTTCTTATATTTTTGGTTGTGAATGCATTTTTTATGTGTTTGAAAGATTTTTTCTTTTAGTTTTGAGGTAAGATGTCATATTTTTGTTATATGCACTATTGAGATAAAAAGTCACGTGATCCCTACTTGATTATGACTTATAATTGTTTTCAAATAATTATTATTTTTATATTTTAGGTGAAATACATTAAACAAACACAAAAATATTACTTGTATTTAACATTGACTAACTTGATCTAAAATCCTTTACATACATTTCTCAAAGAATTAACAAAGAACTATAAGTTATGAATTACTACGAGAAGCATCACAAAACTAAAAATTAACTATCATGAACAAGTACTAAATTTACAACGAACATCCTTTCTTTAACAAAAGGCAAGAAAAATAGAATATTCTTATATGTATTAAAATTAAATTACAATTAGTATAGTCAAATTCAACCTTCTAATGATAACATCTTGTAGGAACTTGGTTCCAATGAATAGAAGGGTGGGAGAATTTTTTTGTTTCAACAACTTTCAAGGGTGAGTGGATTAAAACAAACAACAATCATGAAATGTTGTGCTAAACCTAAATTCCATGATCTATTATTAGAATAAAAAATGCTAAATGATATAAAGACTTAGATATTGAACCAAATCTTCTTTTTGTTTTAAGGTTATATCAATAATAAATTATAAATATTGTTTAAATATTAATACAAAAAGTTAGAACCCATTGTAACTAACTTTTCACATTTAGTATACATAATCACATCTAAAGCCATTCTAAAGAATTAAAATGAAAACACATAGGAGAGGACAATTTTTACTTGAAGTTGAATAATTGTAACTTAAAACATCTCTGCTTTTTTGTAATACCATTAAGCTCTTAAGTTACATCCATTCCTTAAAATCTAGTTTAAGAGCTTACAATGTTATATAGCTTTTTTTTTTTTGGTTTATTTTGGGTATTATAGAAGATTATAACTCAACACCATTATGGTGTCTACAACATAGACAATGCCATTTAACCAAATGTATTTTGACAATGCTATATAGTTTGAGAGCTTATTAGTATGCACAAAGTAACCCTTCACCCAAACATATAGCAAATTTTATTTTATTTTCATGGATGGATCTTCATCTAGAAGGTCATTTCAATTGTTTGATACAAGAGGAGTACGATCCTTACGTTTGGTAGGACTGAGGAATATATATTCTAGCAAATTTGTTTGATGCACAATCACAACCTCATTCCTTATAATGTCTGAGTCTTGCATTCAACAAGACTTGTGAAAGACTTATTAAGAACAATATTTATTTTGAAACCATCAGTCAAAAACTTTAATTTTTTACAATAAATGAATTGATGGTTTTGGATTTGATTAGGTGTCTCTTGTTTTTACATCAACATTCTAGATCATTGTGTGTGATCCAACATTAACCTAGCTAGCCTGATGATGGATCCCAATTGTAATCTAAAACATAGACAATGGATCACATATAATAATCCAAAACATTGATACAAAACCAAACGCAGTGAGTTATAAAAGACTCATACATTTTTAAATTAATTAATAAATGCAAATAAATTGTCTAATCAAATACATTTTGACCCCTACGATCAGCCGCCCCCTACACTAGTAAATAACTATTTTTTAACTTTCCCAACTTTTCACCTCACGTAGGCATGCGCTCATACAATCTCCGGCTTCTTTGCAACGGTGTTCCGCAAATTCCGAAACGCGAAACCCGGAGATCCAACCCAACATCCTTGGAACGTATTCCAAACATGTTGGACCCAAACTCCACCGTCCGCAGACAACAAAATACAGTTATACTAATTTCACCTACGCTCAAAACCCCAATTAACAAAATAAAAAAAACCAAAAGTCGTTCCCTCTTAACCAGATTGCAATTGACTTTGAAATCCGGTACATCACATAAAACGATAGGCGTACAGCACAGCAGGAAAAGGGAAAATGGACAGATGGATTTTGGACAACATTTAGAGACCACGTATTTGCGGGATCCACATTCACAGAGCCATGTGTTTTCTGATGATCTCGTACAATCTTTCTTTCTTTCTGGTCAATTTTCAATATGCTCTCGTACAATTTCGTTCGTCTGTACTGCAAATTTCTGAAAGGCGGCATCTTCATTTGCAGAGCGCGATATTCTGTGGAACAAAGGTTTTGGAGGTTACATCATGTTTCTGATTGCAATTACTAGTTACGGAGCACTTTTTCAACAGCCTTTGTCTCTTCAACAGTACTTTTATCATTGCTTTTTTTATAATATTCAGTAGATTGTTCTGGGACGTACCTTTGTAGGCCTGCTGGAAGTGAGACTCGAACCTGGGTCTTCCGGTTGAGGATTGATTGAACACAGGATTTATAATAGTGTATTAGCTAGTGAAGGGGTGGAAAGAGAAGTGATGACTTAAATTGAGTGGGTTAAGTAGTTTTTGAGAGAGCTTGTTACACTTGCACCATTATTTTATTGTTAGGGTTATGAGATATTAGAATAGGTTTGAGGTATTCTATTTAAAAGAGCTTTTTTAATCTTTAAGGAAGATGGTGTGTGGATGATGATTTCATTTGAATCTAGTAAGGAGAGTTGAAAAGATAAATTGATTAAAGATGGTTGAAGTTAGGACATAAGGGATGATGTCAACTATTTGGAATGGTAGGTTAATGTACTTTCTTTAGGTTTGTCTATATTGTTGACCACTTTTATATTTTTCATCTTTCAATGTACTTCCTTTAGGTTTGTCTATACTATGACCTCTATATTTTTCATCTTTGTTGTGATCTTATACTGTGAGATCCTATATTCTCATTCAATTGTAGTATGAGAATCAATGTACCTTCCTTAGGTTTGTCTACACTATGACCTCCTTGGCATTCTTTGATTGTTATTGTGATGTCATACCTTAAGGTCCCCACATTCTATTTCAAATAGACTTCAAGCTATTTGATTCAATAGAGCATTTTTAGCCTTTGAAAAGAAGATTTTGTGTGGATGATGATCTCATATGTATCTAGCATGGAGAGTTGAAAAGACAATTGATTAAAGATGATTGATGTTAGGATTTAGGGGAGGAGGGAAACCATTTGGAATGGTAGGTTAGTGTACCTTCTCTATGTTTGTCTACTTTATGATCTCTTTTATCTTTTTCCCCATTCTTATGATATCATACATTGAGATCTTATTTTCTCTTTCAAGTGTAGTATGGATTATGATTGTACCTCCTTTAGGGTCCGTTTGGTTGCTTGAATTAAATAATGTTGGAATTGTCAAATTCCAGTAGTTGACAATTTTGGAAGTTTTAAAAATCCGGAAAATAATTTTTGGAATATGGCTGGAGCTGTTTGGTTCACCTAGAATTCATAATGAGAAGATGGAAAATGTTGTTTGCATACGGATTATAAAATATTATAAATTTTGCTTTACCCCCAATTCTCATTTAAGTGGAATTGAAATTAATCTTCCAATTCCACCTATTTAGATAGAAGATTCATATGCTGGTTTTGGGGGTAAATGTGAGTTAACAAATCCCTATTCTAGTTTCATGTTTTGAACACAAACATCAAAAATGTCAATTCTGGGATTTGACAATCCCAATTCTAGTCTAATTCCAACAAACAAGTGGGCCCTTAGGATTGTTGATCTACACTATGACCTTTATATTTTTCATCTTTCTTGTGATATCATATCTTGGGATCTCATATTCTCTTTCAAGAGTAGTATGTATTATGAATCTATGTCCCTTACATTTGTTAGCACTATAAGCTCCTCAATATTTTTCATCTTTATTGTCATGTCATACTTTAAGACCGCACATTCTGATGCAAGAGCATCTTGGGTCTTGAGCAATCTTGCATCACCAAAAACATTTCTTATTTTCTGTACCTGTCTGTTGTTTATTTTGTAGCCGTTTCTACTGTTGGTTTCTTGCTTTGCAAAGTTAATGCTGTGTTGTGGACCTATTATTGAGCACTATCCTAAGATCGCACATCCTAATTCATTTGGATCTGGGAGTTATCTTCATTTTCCTCGGGTATCAATTTTCTGCCAGTTTCGCATGAAACATGGAGTGTTTCACCTTGCACGGTTCCTTATGAGGGAATTGGATCTTGCAAAGTTTGGGATATGTTCTTGGATCATGTGTGGACCTAAATATATCTTCGCATAGTGTTTTATTATTTCTTTCTTTAGTTTTGGTTTCTCTCCCTAGGGTGGACCTAGAATATAATTAATGCCTGACTGGCCGACTTGTGGCTTAGCTGGTTATATATTGGGAGCTTGGGTTGTTGTAGGGGAAGGATGTAGAGAAGAGAGAAGGGGGTATCAAGGTAGATTGATAAGAATCATAATTGGATCCTGCGAGATCTTGAAGATCAGACAGTTTATCTTATATTGTAATAGCGAGGCTAGTGGTTTGCATGCTTGGAGACAAGGAGATTACTCAGAGGCTTGCGAACTCAAGTTTAGATCTGCCTTAGTGTTTCTAGCAGTTGTTGATGTGTTCCAGAGCTGGACTAGCTAGGAGATTGCTGAAATACTTTTGTAATTTCATTGTATAAGGCCAAAACTAGGAAGGCCTCACAGCCGGGCATGTTGAATGAAATTTTATTTTGAACCATTATATTGTTGTATTCCGTGATGGTTGTTGTTGTTATAAGTGCTGGTGTAGGTTTGGACTATCCATTGTTGGATCCTCCATCCCTACCCCATGTCAGGTGGTATCAGAGCTTGAAGATTTTGAGTGTGTGGACAGATCACCGAAGGTGAGGCAGTTTGCACTAGGACCTTGGATTGAAGATGCCTCTGAGGAGAGCTCGTGAGATCTCAGAGGAAGAACCTGCTGGGGAATTCAATCTTGATGATTTTAGGGCTTTGCAGAAATAGGTGCAAGATCTACAAGAGGAATTGAGAAAGAAGAATACATCGAAAGAAGATAGTGAAGATGAGTCTGAGGAAGAAGATCATTTTGAAGAAGCTATAGAAGAAGCCAGGGATCCAGAAGAGACTAGAATCCTGAAGGCTATGTCTAAAATTGGGAAAAGACCTAAGATCGAAGTTTCTACATTTTCTAGAAGCCTTAGGCTAGAAGAGTTGATTGATTGGATTAATGAGATAGATGAGTACTTTGAGTATGAAGAGATAGAAGATCCTGATAGAGTTCAATTTGCAAAGACTAAGTTGAAGGGTCATGCAAATATTTGGTGGAGAGAAGTTCAATTAGACAGAAGTAGGAGAGGAAAAGAAAAGATCACTAGATGGAACCGAATGGTTGACAAGCTCAAAAAGAAATTCATTCCTGTGGATTATGAGTTAGAAATGTTTAAGAAGATGCAAGCCTTGAAGCAGAACAACAAATTAGTACAGGAGTATTTTGAGGAGTTTTACAGAATCCTGATTAGGACTGGTCATTCTGAAGCTGATAAAGAGAAGGTTGCTAGGTATGTTTATGGCTTGAGACCTAGTATTCAAGAAGAGTTACTTACTGTTCGGATGACAACTATAGGAGATGCTTATCAGATGGCATTGAAGATTGAGGAGAAGCTAAACAAGAGGTTTGAAGGAAGATAAAATAATAGGAACGAGGTGGTAAGACTAGTGAAACAATTGTTGGAGGTAATGTGCTAGAGAACCCTAAGAAGACTGATGAAGGATCTGGCAGTGGTCAAGTCACTAAGAACTACAATAATGGACAAAGAGGGAGATGGAGAAATGAGTTCACTGGTACTTATTTTCAGTGTGGTGAAGAGGGTCATAGAAGTTTTCAATGTCCTAGAAAAAGAGTTGCACTAACTACCGAAGAAGACATTGAGAATGTTGTAGAAAAAGGTGAATTTCTTATCACTAGGAGGTTGGCTACATGTTCTAAGGAACTGGTAAAAAGAAGAAATTTGTTCAGAACCTGATGCAAGTGCAAGAATAAGGTATGTAATGTTATAGTTAATGGTGGCAGTTCTAAAAACTTTTTTTTAGAAGAGATGGTTAGTAAATTGAACTTGGAAAGGAAGAAACACCCTAATCCTTATCAGATTAGTTGGATACAAGATGTGTCTAAGGTTAGGATTGAAGAGAAATTTTTGGTTAGATTTCAGATTGGATCTTATCATGATGAAATATTATGTGATGTATTGCCTATGGATGCTTGTCATCTGTTGCATGGGAGACCTTGGTAATTTGATAGGCATGTTATGTTTGATGGTCATGCAAATACATATGTGGTAATGCATGGTGGATCCAGACATAAGTTATTACCTTTGGAAGAAGAAGAGGCTAAGAGATGTGGAGTTATCATGTGTTGTCCTTGTGACAGTGACAAACATCAGGAGCAAAGAGTTGATGTACCTATTCCTGTGGATGAAAGGAAGCTGAGTTTGAAAGAAAAAGAGCATAACATGGCTGAGGAATTTATAGAGATTAAGAGGCAGATGGTCTTTCTGACAAAGATAGTGTAGCAAATGATGGCACTAATGACACAGAGAGATGCAAATGGTGCAAAATTGATTAGAAAGTCTGGAGAAGATATGATTCACCGAAGTACTGGTGTAATCAACAGTGGAAAAGATGGCCAGAGTCAATTTTTTTCAGTTGCAGAAAGGAAAGATGAGAAAAGTGCATGCAAAAATTATTTCTTGAGTGTGACAGTGGATATAGTGAAGACAACTTGAGATGAAGGACAAGAGGAGATATGGGTTAAGAATAGATATGGTATACCTATCTTGATTCCCTTAAGACGTTCATGAGAACTTTTTTTTTATTTACTTGGGGTGTCTGATGCAGGAGCATCTTGGGTCTTGAGCAATCTTGCATCACCAAAAACATTTCCTATTTTTTGTACCTATCTATTGTTTGTTTTGTAGATGTTGTTGTTGTTGGTTTCTTTCTTTTTGAAGTTAATGCAGTGTTGTGGACCTATTCTTGAGCACTATCCTAAGATTGCACATCCTAAATCATTTGGATCTAGGAGTTATCTTCATTTTCCTCGGGTATCAATTTTTCGCTAGTTTCACATGAAACGTGGAGTGTTCCACCTTGTGTGGTTTCTTATGAGGGAATTGGATCTTGTGAAGTTCAGGATATGTTCTTGGATCATATGTGGACCTAAATATATCTTCACATCATGTTTTGTTATTTCTTTCTTTAGTTTTGGTTTCTCTCCCTAGGGTGGACCTATAATGTAATTAATGCCTGACTAGCTGACTTGTGGCTTCGCTGGTTATATATTGGGAGCTTGGGTTGTTGTAGGGGAAGGATGTAGAGAAGAGAGAAGGGGCAATCAAGGTAGATTGATAAGAATCATAATTGGATCTTGCGAGATCTTGAAGATCAGATGGTTTATCTGATATTGTAATAGCAGGGCTAGTGGTTTGCATGCTTGGAGACAAGGAGATTGCTTGGAGGCTTGTGAGCTCAAGTTTAGATCTACCTTAGTGTTTCCAGTAGTTGTTGATGTGTTCTAGAGCTGGACTAGCTAGGAGATTACTGAAATACTTTAGTAATTTCATTGTATAAGGCCGAAACCCAGAAGGCCTCACAGCCGGGCATGTTGAATGAAATTCTATTTTGAAGCATTATATTATTGTATTCCATTGTGGTTGTTGTTGTTATAAGTGTTGGTGTAGGTTTGGACTATGCATTGTTGGATCCTCCTATGACCTTTATATTTTTCATCTTTCTTGTGATGCCATATCTTGGGATCTCATATTCTCTTTCAATAGTAGTATGTATTATGAATCTACATCCCTTACATTTGTTAGTGTTAGGAATAGTCCCAAGCGATAACTGAGAGGGGGGGTGAATCTATTATCTACAAGATTCAATTCTTTAACCAATTAAGTATAGAAGAACATTAACCATAAGCACAATATGAGAACACTTAACACAACACAACAATTTTGGTTACGGGGAAACCCAAATGGGTAAAAACCTCGGTGGGAATTGACACCCACTAATAATCTGCACTAGTGTATTATGATCCCTGTTAGAAGACCTTACAACCCTATTAGGAGTTGATCTTTACAATGCAATAAGTACAGTGACCTGCTCAAGGGTCAAACCCTGTTAGGAGTCTTTTACAATTAACCCTGTTAGGGGTGAGGATGCACTGTCTGAGAGCACACTACTCAAAGGGGTGAAGGCTACAACCTTCTGATTAACAGATACACACTATATTCAGATCTTGGTGAACTGCGCTTAGACCTTCTATCTAGATCAGTTCTAATTAATAGCATATACTCTTTACTTGGTCACATAGACCTTTTGTTGATGGCTCAACACTTCGTACTCTCTGCACTACACTTTTCTTTCAACTCTAAACCACACATTAGCAATCACAAATGACTGCCTATAAATATATTTCCTCCAAATGATATAATCAAGTCGACCTATTAGAACCATCTTTAAATCATATTAGAGAAACAATACAACTCACTAATAACACCTCAGTCAGCTCTACTAAGCACACAACATAAATTAGGACTTCACAATTCCATGTGAGTAGATGCCACACTATACACAGTCGGCTTCACTAAATTATTTCCAACTTTCTTCTTATGTTGAATTAAATCATGTGCTCTTAACCAAACATTGTTAACTCTCCGCTTAACATAAATCCAAGTGCACATACCACGATGATAGGTGCAACTACCAAAATCTTATAAACACTGTCAGCTCTCCCAGATAAACTCAGGAAACTATAACTATCAACTAGAGACTTCATAACTCAACCAATACTGCATATCTAAATTTGTGTTCATGAATATAACATCATACATATGTCTACAACATAAGTATAAAAGCACAAGGCTCTACTGCAACCATACGGCCAATCACATACAAAACTGTTCCTGGGACCTGTTAGGAACATTCACTAATATACATAATTGTATTACTATCTTTACTTAGAATCAACCTTTGCATCTATGATATCATGATGATAACATATCCATGCAACATATGCTGAAGGCTCTCTTCATTAGGCTTCCACGCATGCCGCTTACCATATGTTGTCATCAATGACAAACATATAGTCAACAATCTGGCTTGCTAGAAAATCTCCAACAATCTCCCCCTTTGGCATTGATGGCAACATATGGAATGAAAAACACCACCAATCCAAATGATCAATTCTTTTATAACATTCTCCATTTCCTCAACAAAACTCCCCCAAGGATGGATCCTCCATTGACTGCTAAAAGCTTTGAATATCAACTGCTACAACTCTTCCTTTATCAACTACTGCAACTCTTCCTTTCTTCATATGCTCCCCCTTATTGTATACCTTCTTTTCTGTCTTTTTTCTTTTCTTGTTTTTCATGACTTCATATATACTTCCCCTTTGACATCAATGGAAAAGGGTGCCAACACATTTAAGCACCGATACTACTCTTGAGGTAGAGTAGTCAACCCTTCATCAGTCACTGAGGATTGATGCACTCCTGCTATCTCTAATCAGATTTAGAGAAGGGAATTACTCCCAATTTATCCCTGAGATACTCAAGAGTATCCTTAGGTAGAGGTTTTGTGAATATGTTTGCTAGCCGATCTTTTGCACTCACATAATCCACCATTACTTCTTTCTTTGCTACTTTCTCTCTTAGGAAGTGATACTTTATCTCAATATGTTTTGTCTTTGCATGCATCACAGGGTTCTTTGACATATTGATAGTGCTAGTGTTATCACAATGAATAACAATAGGATAATCAATCTGAATACCAAAGTCTTTTATCATCTTCTTGATCCACACAATTGTAGAGCAATTCAATGCTGCTGCAACATACTCTACTTCTGCTATTGACTAAGAAATGTTATTCTACTTTTTACTTGTCCAAGTAACAATTCTATCTCCAAGGAATACAACTCCTCCAGAGGTGCTCTTTCTATCATCCACGCATCCTTCCCAATCTGCATTTGTATATACATGAAGCTTTACATTCTCAAAATTAGGATACCATAAACCATAGTCTAAGGTTCCATTCAAGTATCTAAATATTCTTTTTATTGCCATGAGATGACTTTGCTTAGGTTATACTACAAATATTCTAACAATACCAACTACATTGGAAATGTCTGGTCTGGTTTGAGTAAGATATATAAGTTTGCGCATCATAGACTTATATAAGGTTATATCTACTGCTGGTGAATCATCTTCTTTTGAAAGATTACATCTTGTTAGGGGTACTTGTTGGCTTGCAATCATCCATCTTGAATGTCTTCAAGATCTCTTTCACATATTTAGTCTAATTTATGAATATACCTTTGTCTGTCTACTGCACATTTAATCCCAAAAAGTACTTGATAGGTCCAATCATGCTCATTTCAAATTCACTTTGCATTTCTTTTTCAAATTTTGCACTAAGTTTTTCATTACCACCAAAGATAATGTCATCAACAAATATAGCCACTAATAGTAATCCATCAGATGTCTCTCTTATGAATAAGTTACAATCTGCAGCTCCTTTCTTAAATCCAATCTTTGTCAAGTAACCATCAAGTCTTTCATACCATGCTCTAGGGGCTTGCTTAAGTCCATAAAGAGCTTTCTTCAATCTGCATACCATATCAGGTCTGTCTGATAGGGTGAATCCTTCAGGTTGTCCTATGTACAAACTTCTTCCTTTAATTCTCCATTTAGGAATGTTGACTTGACATCCATCTGGTAGACTTTAAAGTTTTTGAATGTAGCATAGGCTAGAAACAATTTTATGGCTTCCAATTTGCTTACTGGGGCAAATATATTAGAGTAATCAATTCCTTCTCTTTGTGCATACCCTTTACATACTAATATAGCTTTGTTTCTTACTACTATACCATCTTCATTCATCTTATTTCTAAATATCCATTTGGTTCCAATCACATTCTTATCACTAGACCTAGGGAACAATTCCCAAGTGTCATTCTTAATTATCTAATCTAGGTATTCTTTCATTGCTTCATGCCAATCTAAAGCATTGCGTGCATCTTCAACACTTAAGGGTTCAATCTATGATAGTAAACATACCTCTTCATTTGTTGTGGAACTCTTTGCTTTTGATCTTGTCATGACTTTTATGCTCTGATCTCTAATGATGTCTTCCTTTGAATGATATCTAGATGTGAATTTAGGAACATTAGGTGTGACTTTTTCATCTGCCTTTTGTGATTCTTCTTCACTTATTTCAGGGTCATTGAATAGAACATCTATGCTGTCAAACATTTCTTCAACAACTGCTTCACTACTAGTAGGTCTAGGTTCTTCTTTAATCATAGGTGCATGATATCTTTCTTGAATCATAAACTCCTCATCAATCTTAACATGAGAAATTTCAATGATTTTCTTCAATTTCAGATTAAAACATCTATAAGCTTTTCTTTTAGTAGAGTAACCAAGAAAAATACCTTCGTCACTTCTTGCATCAAACTTGCCAATTGCTTCATCTCTCTTGATGTAGCACTTTCTTCCAAAGATTTTGAAGTATTTCACTCTAGGTACATTTCCAAACCATAGCTCATAAGGTGTCTTGTCTGCGCCTGGCCTCAGTTGAATTATATTGATAGTGTAGACTGCTATATTGATCGCATCTCTCCAATAGGTGTGTGCGACCTTTTCTTCAATCATGATGGTGCGCGCTGTGTCAAGAATGATCCTATTCCTTCTCTCTGTAATTCCATTCTGGTGAGGGGTTCTAGGGGAACTTAGCTGTCTCTTTATCCCATGTTCTTCGCAATATTCATAAAATCTGTCAGAGGTGAATTCTCCTCCTCTATCTGATCTCAGACGTTTAATCTTCAATCTAGACTCATTTTCAACATTAGCTTTGAATATTTTGAACTTGTCAAATGCTTATGACTTTTCCTTTAAGAACACAACCCACATCATTCTAGAATAATCATCAACAAATAAAATGAAATACCTCTCACCATAATATGATCTTGTTTGAGTTGGTCCACATAGGTCTATATGAATCAGATCCAACTTGTTCTCTGCCGAATTGTGCTTGCTTCTGAATGTATTTCTTACATGCTTTCCCATCATACATTCTCTACATATTGCATCAACTAGTTTTGTAATGCTAGGAAGATCTCTAACTGCCTTTACATTACTTATCTTTATTATGTTATCAAAATTGATATGACATAGTCTCTTGTGCTATAGCCAACTGTCATCTACTTTAGCAACAAAACAACTTGCTTCTGGATTAAGCTGGAAAACATTACCTTTAGTTTTTTATCTTGATGCAATCATTTATCCTTCCTTGTTGTTAATGATGCACTTGTTGTCTTTGAACTCCAATCGGTAACCTTTGTCAAGCAACTGTACAACACTCAGTAGGTTATGCTGCAAACCATCAACATATAGGACATCATCAGTGTTGTTCTTTCCATCCAAGGTGATGGCTCCTCTACCAATGATAGGTTTAGGAGTGTTATCTCCAAATCTGACCATGCCTCCTTTGTATCTATCCAAATGAACAAATCTATCTTTGTCTCCTATCATGTGATGTGAGCATCCACTATCAATGATCCAATCTATCTTGATGTCTTCTTTTGAAATTAGTGCTAATTCTCTTGTATTCTTTTCATCTTCAAGAGAAATGAATCTGATTTCCTCTTCTGTTGATTCTTCATCTGATACTCCATCTCTAGCATAGTAGCATTCCTTTTTATACTTAGGCCTGTAGTTATTTTTGAACTTTTAAACTCTTGTAGGACACTTAGATGCAAAGTGACCAATCTTATTACATGAAAAGCATTTGAATGGAAATTGACCTTCATATTTTCCTTTTCCCTTCTTTTCTCTTTTAGCAATCATAGCAATGAAATCATCTAGTGCATTCTCTTCATCATCATCATCAAAATTACTAGAGGTGTTCAAGGATTTCTTACCATGGACTGAAGCTTTGAAGGCAGTTTCACTTTTAGGATCTATCTTCAAACTTGATATCTCAAATGCAACAATCTTGCTAATTAAGGTCTCTCTTTTGAAGTTTTCTAAAAATTGCATAGTCTCATCAAGGATGTTTATCTTGCTCTCATATTCTGGTGTCAAGGTAGTCATCAGATTATCCATGATGTCTTCTTCTGAAATTTCTCCACCATTGTTTCTGATTCCAACAAATGCTTCATTAATCCTTTGATTGTAGGATCTTATGTTATCTTCAGGTAGCATCTCCAATGTATTGTACTTTTTCTTCCATGTCTTCCTATGCGCATTCTTTTCTTGGATGTCTCTTTCAAACATATCTTCTAGATACTTCCAAATCTTGTAGGCTTTGTCTAGCTTCTTGACCTCTGAAAACTCACTGTCAAACAAGGTGCTGATGAGTGCTTCTTTGGAAATAGAATTTGAAGTGAACAACTCCTTTTGCTTAAGAGTGGCAACTTCTTTTGCAAGATCTGATAAAGAAGGAATCTCAGTTTCTTTAGTAGCCACCTCAAAGATCTCAAAGGCAATGCACTGCAAATGTGTCATCATCTTGTTCTTCCAATCAAGATAATTCTCTCCATCAAACTTAGGACTTTCTTTTCTGAAGAATGCCATCTGATCAACCTCAAGCTGTTAAAATTTCTCTCTGAGGCACTTGGCTCTGATACCAATTGTTAGGAATAGTCCAGGGGGGGGGGGGTGAATCAGTTATCTACAAGATTTAATTCTTTAACCAATTAAGTATAGAAGAACATTAACCATAAACACAATATGAGAACACTTATCACAACACAACAATTTTGGTTATGGGGAAACCCAAATAGGTAAAAAACCCAATGGGAATTGACACCCACTAATAATCTGCACTAGTGTATTATGATTCACCCTATTAGAAGACCTTACAACCCTGTTAGGAGTTGATCTTTACAATGCAATATAAGTACAGTGACCTGGTTAAGGTTCGGACCCTGTTAGGAGTCTTTTACAATTAACCCTGTTAGGGGTGAGGATGCACTATCTGAGAGCACACTGCTCAACGGGGTGAAGGCTACAACCTTCTGATTAATAGATACACACTATATCTAGATCTTGGTGAGCTGCGCATAGACCTGTTGTTTGGATCAGTTCCAATTAATAGCATATATTTTTTACTTGGTCACATAGATCTTTTGCTGATGGCTCAACACTTCACACTCTTTGCTCTGCACTTTTCTTTCAACTCTGAACCACACATTAGCAATCACAAATGACTACCTATAAATATCTTTCCTCCAAATGATATAATCAAGTCGGCCTATTAGAACCATCTTAAAATCATATTAGAGAAACAATACAACTCACTAATAACACCATAGTCAGCTCTACTAAGCATACAACATAAATTAGGACTTCACAATTCCATGTGAGTAGATGTCGCGCTATACACAGCGGGCTTCACTAAATTATTTCCATCTTTCTTCTTATGCTGAATTAAATCATGCGCTCTTAACCAAACATTGTTAACTCTCCGCTTAACATAAATCCAAGTGCGCATACTACGATGATAGGTGCAACTACCACAATCTTATAAACACTCTCGGCTCTTCTAGATAAACTCAAGAAATTGTAACTGTCAACTGGAGACTTCATAACTCAACTAGTACTACATATCTAACTCTGCGTTCATGAATATAACATCATACATATGTCTACAACATAAGTATAAAGGTGTAAGGCTCTACTGCAACCGTACAACCAATCACATATAGAACTGTTCCTGGGACCTGTCAGGAACATTCACTGATATACACAATTGTATTACTATCTTTACTCAAAATCAATCTCTACATCTATGATATCATGCTGATAACATATCCATGCAACATATGCTGAAGGCACTCTTCATCAGGCTTCCACACATGCTGCTTACCATATGTTGTCATCAATGAAAAACATACAGTCAGCAATCTGGCTTGCTGGAAAATCTCCAACAGTTAGCACTATGAGCTCCTCAATATTTTTCATCTTTATTGTGATGTCATACTTTAAGACCTCACATTCACTTTCAATTGTAGTATGGATTATGAATCTTCCTCTCTTAGGTTTTTCTACACTACTGACCTCCTCTATAATTTCCATCTTTCTTTTGATGGCATATCTTGACATCCCATATTCTTTTTCAATCTTAGTAAATGGATGATTAATGTACCTCCTTTACATTTGTCTACACTATGACCTTCTTGGTATATGTCAATCTTTCTTTTGATGTCATACCTTGAGATCCCATTTTCTATTTCAATTCTAGTATAGATTATGAATGTATCTCTTTTACATCTGTCTACACCATGACATCCTTGGTATCTTCAACCTTTCTTGAAATATTATAACAGAGACCTCCATTCTCTTTCAATTGTAGTATGGAATTGTACATAGATTCAATATTCTTCTTAACAAGATTTTTGAAGTATACAATTCTTCATCTAAAAAGCTCATCAATGAAAAACCATTACCTACTTTTAAAAGATATTCTTGGGCATCAATGTATTCATATGCACACCATTTTGGCTCCAAGAAATGTAGTGGAATTGTATGCTTATATATACCATTTCACTCCCTTTGCTCAGATATATTCTTATGCATGTTTTTCAGGAGAGATCTTACCCTAACTAATCTTTGGTGCTTTAAATTACTTTCAGACTCATCCTAAAATAAAGTTTCAAAAATCTAAGACTTCATTTATAGATCTATAATATAAATGTTTTACTTTCTTGTTGATATCTTGTTTAATGTTTTTATCAATGTTTGCATTGGTTACATGTAGTGTTGGATATGTGAACCAAGATAGTGCACAAAAATTTTAGAAAGAGGGAACACTAGGGGGGGGAATGAATCAATGTTCTATATATTTTAACTTAAATATTCAGATTCACAAACCGCTAATCACATATAATGAAAAGTAACATGCATGAACATAAAGCAAATATCCATAACACCATAACACATGGATTTTTTTTTCCCAATGAAACCCTGTTAGGGGAAAAACCACGGTGGAGATGTAACCCACAAGATAATACTCTGGAGAAATATTGTCTTACAATAAAGAGGAATGCACATGCATTCAAGTACACTACCTAGAGCTCACCATTCAATTACAACAAGGCTGCAACCCTATGGAAGGCTCACTACCTTACAATATCATTATAATGATCAATAGACGCTCTGAACTATTGTAATAGCATCCATTAATGCCTAATTATAGTTTCACATAAGCACACATCTCTAATCTAACACACTTTATCTCTAACTACACTATCTAACTATTCTTCTCTAGTCAAAGGCTCAAATATGACTTCCTTGCATCAAATCTTTAACACCACAACTTATCTGATGCATCAAAAAATTCTCCATAACCTAAACCATTGATCTTGTAGGTTCGCAACCAAAAATTAGATCCCACAATGTTGACTCAAAAAAATTCTAGGGAAATGTGTAATGTGTTGACCAAAACTGCCAAAATCAAAATTCAAATATTAAAGGAAGCCAAAATAATCATGCACATATCTCTATGTATGTTATATCCATCATTTGAACAAAATATTAGGTGCCAAAAACAATTTACCGTGTTCGCCAAAACATTTTTCCATCATGTGGGTTGTTTTGACTGTCAAACATACAAACCAATGCACAAAATCCATGTAACTTCCACAACATGTATCATTGAACCTTCAAAATTTGGATTAATAATCTATGTACATCTAACATATTTCCCTTAGGTTCATGACCAAAGATATAAATCTAGAAAAGTCCACTAAACCAAACATTGAATACTGGTAGATTAATCTGTTCTTCATTTCCATAGATAATTTCTCACTATGGACCTCTCTAATGTTCGGTCTGATCTCCTATTGTAATGTGCATGTGAAATTTGAGTTTAGTTGCCATCAATGACAACATGCAAGCATCTATGCAGTGTCTCTTTCCAACAAAAAAGGACGTAAAAAATGAGTACTTTTCTTCTTCTTCTTTTGAAATAAACTATACATGAACTTGGAGGAGTAAATTGAGATTCATGCACTCCAAATTTGAAGATACCAAAATGACAAAAAGTGTATTACTTTGAATATAGTTTCTAAACTATTAAGTTTTAAAAAAATAGACAAGATTAAGAGGGTCAAATGTTTCAAACCGACAAAAATATCTCTATTTTTTTTACGTAAAACATAACATGGTGTCTAGTGTGCATGCCTCAGTTTTTTAGTTTTTTTGAATATTTTGAAAAGCTAATTGGTAGAAGTATTGTTAAGAGTGAGTACTAGAACTTGTATATATTTTTTTCTAAATTTTTTGAGTAATTTTTAATGATTTTTCAAAGTGGATGCATCTTGAAAGTTACATCACTAAGCATGTGTGTTACATAATTTGCACTGAAATAATTCAAAATATCATTTTCTCTCTCTCTCTCTCTCTCTCTCTCTCTAAGGTAAATTGTACCAAATTAGAAAGGATTGTAAAAATCTCCCAAGATGATTCTCAACCAACTAGGAAAAGTTCACAAAATAACTCTGATGCCATTATAACAACTATGACATTAGATAGATTTTAATTCCTTGATCAAGAGAATAAAAAACTAGAGGTTGAAAATTATGATACACAAGTAGTTCAAAGCAAAAGGAGCACCTATAAAAGTGAGGAACCAAAAGAAAGGACCATTCACAATATCTATTCCACCCAAAAAAATTCTTGTACCACCTAAACCCAATGCTTGTAAGAACCTAATTCATCCTTAAGATAATCACAATGAACAAGCTAAAGCTATTCAATATATAATTAACTGGTCAATCAACGGATTTGATGACATCAGAAAAGAGTTGGGAAATACAAGTACCAATATAACACTTCTTGATATATTGCAAAATTGACCTAGTCAAAATGAGGAGCTCTTGAAATGGCTTGATCAACCTAATCCCTTTAAAGTGAAACTAATGTTTCCATGAATGAGGACGTCAATACAATGAAGTACCAAGGGAAAGTAGATACACCTCCCCTTTTTTTGAGTATTAAATTATTTGGAGAACACTTACACAATTTCCTCGTAGACTCATGAGCTTATGGAAATGTGATTTGCATTATTATTTATTGCTAAAGCTTGGTATGACCCTTGTGAAGGAAAATAGTAAGGTGATACAAATTGATAAAATTGAGGCAAAGATGGATGGGGAACTAAAAGATGCATACATTCAACTTGGTTTAGACCCCCACATTGCATAATATATTGACATTATTGAAGTTTATGGTCTATTTTTTAGAAAAAAATGGTCAAAAGTATAAGAGGATATATTGGTACCAATTTCTCATACATTTGGCCCATGTGGAAAGGACTAGATAACCAAATCTAGGTAGATAGAGAGCCTAGGTTAGAGCATATGATAATTGAACATAACAAGCCAAATGAAGTTGCTTTTGTTGACACAAGGCCAAGTGTATACCATGTTGATGATATTATGACATTGACAACGATTTATAGTTTAGAGAAAGCATTAAAAATCATAAATCTAGTGTCGAACATAGAGATAATGTATTATGTACACAATTATCATAAGACATTAAAGTTTTGGGAGATAGTGTGAAAGTTCATGATCTTTTATTGCCACAATGATGAAGAAAACATAACCAAAGTAATTCTAAGTGAATATTTAATGTATGCCAAAGTCGAATTGTTTATATTTTTGGACATTATGACTTCCTTGGTATTCTTTAATCTTTCTTGTGATGTCATACCTTAAGACCTCCCACATTATATTTCAAAGCAGCTTCAAGCTATTATGTTGAAAGAAGATTTTGTGTGGATCGTGATCTCATGGGAATCTAGTATGAAGAGTTGAAAATTTAATGGATTAAAGATGGCCAATGTCAAGATGTAAGGGAAGAGGGAAACCATTTGGGATGTTAGATTAATATACCTTCTATATATTTTTCTACATTATGATCTTTTATATTTTCACCTTTCTTATGATGTCATATCTTGAGATATTATTTTCTCTTAATTTTAATTGTAGTATGGATTATGAATGTACTTCCTTTAAGATGGTCTACAATATGACCTCCTCTATATTTTTCATCTTTCTTGTGATGTCATATCTTGAGACCTCATATTCTCTCACAATTGTAGTATGGATTATGAATCTAACTCCCTCATGTTTTACTACATTAAAAAATCCTCAATATTCCTCATCTTTGTTGTGATCTCATACTTTGAGACCTAATATTCTCTTTCAATTATAGTATGGATTATGAATTTACCTTTGTTAGGTTTGTCTACACTATGACCTCTATACTTTTGACACAGCCATGGATGGAGGGACCTAAAAGAGATCTATCTAAACCATGTAGCTTGAGACACACAATGGAAACAATCATCAACATGGACAAAAATGAACTCATACATGCAATATCAGATTTTCACATTAACATGGATTCATGAATTTACATATAATTTCCCAACAACATGGAGGCTTACATTCAAGGCATACATGCCTAATTATAGATCACAATATTAACTATCTTACTCCTCGAACCTTCATGAGGTTATTCCACCGAGAGCTCCAAAATAAGAGAACAAATACATCAATTTATACAATGTTCACAAGAAACAATTTGACCATGGAAAATCACACTCTCCAAGGTGAGGAAAACATAATGGGCAAATAGAGGTCAGGACCCAAATCATAAGAACACTTACAAAAATATTTTAAATAAAGTGCAAACCCATAGGGAGGTTGAGAAAAGGATTAAGAACATCACACGATGCTCCAAATAGATTTACAAATGGAGGAAATGGTTTGCAAGATTAGAAAACTCCACTAGGATATGAAACGTGAAGAACAAATAGGTTCGAACCAAAATCCAAGAGATCTCCACCAAGAAGAAATAGATTGAGATGAAAACCCAGACCTAGATCAAGAAAAATGACAAGAACACACCACATGAGGGTTGCAAGATAAAATAAGCCAACTTGAGGGAATGCCACAAAAAACATAGAAATAGGAACAAAGTAAGAGGGAAATATTTTTGGTTGATGCAAGATTTCCAAGAGCCAAGGATGCTCCTGCATCAGACACCCCTGGTAAGAAAATATGTTCCATGAGATGAACTCATAAACATCTGATAGGATTTAGGATGTAAATCCCATGCTCATTCTTGATCCAAATTTATTCCACATCTATAAATTTCTTTCTCCTTTCTTCTCTTCTTTCTTTTTCCAAATCCTTCAACTTTTCCTTCCCTTCACTTTTGTTTCCTTACCACACATATACGTATGGTAGTAAGGGATGTCTACTCGAGTCCTCTTTCTTCTGGTATCATCTTGTTCTCAGATCTACTCACAAGATCCTTCTTTAAATCCTCACCATTCTCTAGTTTAATCTATGCCTTATCATCACAATAATTCTTCACAAGACTCAAGTTCCTCAGTCCCCACTCTTTCTCCTTCAAGGAATCTAAGGAAAATTTATGCCCATCCTTCTCTATAGTAACCAAGTTCCTTCTACTATCATAGATAGATCCTCTATCGAATTTGCAAGGTCTTCCCAATAAAAGATGACAAGCACTCATTAAAAAGACATTACACAAGACTTCATCCCTAAAAGGGCCAATGTTAAAGCTCACCAAGCACTGCTCTTTCACCTCTACTACATGGTCATATTGAAAATAATTTATCATATAAGGAAAAGGATGATGAAGCCTCTTCAAACCAAGTTTCTCTACCATTTCTTTAGATACCAAGTTATCAATACTTTGACTATCTACAATAACCTTACAAATCTTACCCCCTGATTTGCATATAGTCTAGAAGAGATTCCTCCTATGAGGAGGTTCGATCTCCTCTCTTCTTTGTTCCACAAAAAATCTCCTAAGAAAAATGGATTCTCCCATCTTCGGTTCCACCATACTCTCCTCTAGTGGTCTAGTAACCTTCTCCTCATGTGCTATATAATTATTTTTACCCATGCCTTTACTAGATCCCTCAAAACATTCATAAGATCTATGTCTAATTTATCCACACTTGAAACATTTACCCAATAATTCCCCATAGAAACTTCCTCTTATTTGTGTCCTCTGATCTAGATCCTTATTCTACTAAGATCTTGATTCTTCTTCATTGATCTGCTTCTCCTTGCTGCTACTTATTTTTTTCTCTTCTCCTATGGTTATTTTTTTGCCTTCTCTTTACCTTATCTTCTTCCTTAATAGCATATTGGTAATAATCCTCTACTATGGAAATCCTCAACATACTAATCTCATCCTATATGTTAAATCTAAGGCCATTTATATATCTAGCCACTTTCTCCTTAGTTACTTTTCGGTGTCCAAATCTGATTGTCATCTTGTAAAACTCCTTGGTGTATTCATTCACACTCATATCCTTCTACTTCAAGTTCTACAACTTTTTAAATAATTCCAACTCATAATCTTCAAGTATGAATTTAGCCTTCAGTCTTGCAACCATCTGCCTCCACTGAGTGATTTTCATTTCACTATTTTCCTCTTTGTCCTTTTGAAACTCCTTCCACCATAAAGCAACATGTCCTTTCAACTTAGTTTGTGCTATCCTTACTTGTTGTGGATCTCTGATATCTTCAAGCTCAAAGTAGTCTTCCAACTCTTCTATCTAGTCTTTTAAATCCTCTAGATGTAATAAGTGTTATACACTAAATTTGCACCCTTAGTTCAAGCTCTCGTAGTCTTGATAACTCAGTATAACAAGGGAATCATCTCAAGGTTGTGGGACCTTTTGCTAACCGAGATGAGACCTCCAGGTTCTAGGCTGGTTCCTCTTGGATAGTCACTTAGATTTTCTCTTAACATGAAATGTAAACTTTTGAGGGAAAGGGATAGAAGGAGTACATGAAAGGAAATGACTAAAAGCAAATCTACCTACTAGGTGATGCACCGAACTTGGGTTTGGATCTCAGTACAGAGGGATGAAACGAATGAAGGAATCAGGTCCAAGAGATTACAACTTACTGAATAGGCTTGCATAATTATTTCATAGGAGGGTGAGAACAGGGGACTCAACCTATGACCTGCAAACAAACATCCTTTTCTGCAACTAGGTGTAGGAATGAGACAAGGCTGTAGGGGCTGTAGTATACCCACAAAACACCTAAATCAGATTAGACATAGTAAACACACAAAATTGCAGAAAGTAAGAGGAATCATGAAAACTGAGATATCATTGAAATCATTCATAAACTTTGATTCAATAAGAGATAATCCAGACATGAAGGCATGAGGACAACGAAAATGTCACAGAATGCTTTGCAATATTTGAATTCATCAATGAAAACTTACAAGATGTGGGAAACCAGAGAGCAAAAATGCTACAGATAGTTCTCTAAGGAAAGACTTTCCCTTTTTACAAAATGTCAATTCTAAGCACTACAAGCTCCAAAAAATATTATATACATCCCCTGCACGTAGGAAAGAATCAAAAAATATCTTCGAATTAGGGCTACATAGATATGAATTATAATAATCATCCCTAAAATTGGTCACTTCTGATCATAAATGTGTTCTGTGAATATCATGGCCAATCAGATATCTTCCTTGCGTGCCCATGCCTGAATTGATCAACTTGCCGACAAAAACTTATCCATCTACCTCTTTGCAAGCTGGACTCTGTCATGAATGTTCAAATCTAATCAGATCCTCGAAAGGACCCAAAAATGGTAGCCTAAAAGATCTCTGCAAACATTCCTAGCCATAATTGTCTTTGGAAACATTAATTCTCAGCTACCTGCACTTTGCAAACATCTCTGCAGAAGAAAGCCCGCCAAAGCAATCACGCCACCCTTGTAATAGCAATGGTCGCATAATTGCATGAGGCTGAAAGGCTTCATGCGATCATGTGACAACTCCTTTGAGACTGCTACCACTTGACAAAGCAATGGTCGCATGATCGCATGAGCAGAAAGGCCTTCATGCAATCATGTGACAAGTCTTTTGAAATCTGCCTCTACCTGCGCCTTGGGCCCACAAGACCGCACTACAAATCTAACCCCGGCTCCACCTTGGGTTCAAATTTCCCCTTGTCGCCAAGTCGCCTGAACTTTCTTAACCCTGGGTTCCTCTTAGCGACCACGTGAAAACCATTGATCCTTTGCTTCATCTGACAGTAGTCGCTGAGTCACGTTACCTCTTCGGCATATTCCTTTCTGTCAGGAGATTACCCGACTAAGGGAAGTCTCGTAATTGCCAGATAGAATAATATTCTTCTTTTTATTGCGAGATTACCTGACTAAACATAGAACTGGGCCCAGCTCCAACTACGCAACTGCACAAAGCCTACCAACCCTGAGCCCAGAACCACCACGCACTAATACATTTGGGGTCATTTTGCGACGGCTATGTGTCGCAATTGCGACAGCTATGTGTCGCAATAGCAACACCCATAGACGTCGCTATTTTTTAGTCGCAAATTGCGACGTCTATGGGTAGCCATCACAATTGCGACACATATCCGTCGCAATGTGACTAAGATTTAAGAAGCGGCATGGCCGTCGCCCCCCCGTCGCATGGCTTACAGTGACTATCCTCATTTGTTGAAGAAGAAAAGCATTAATGTGGCTGAATAGCAATACATTCAAGTGGTAATTACACTAGGGATAGTCACTCTGAGATGTCCTCATTTGTGACTGTCCTTACAGTGAGTGTACATTATCATGTTGTCTTTACAGTGAGTGTACATTATCATGTTGTCTTTATAGTGTCAATATATGCATTATTACTTAAACTGAAGAGTACTCTAAATAATATGTCATTGTGGAGTTCTGATTGCTTCCAATTTGATATACGCTTGTTCTACTTATGTATCCAACATCATGTAAGAAAAGTTGATGCTTTTAAATAGATTCATTTAGCCATGAAATGCCTGTGCATGTTACATACAAGATTCCAAGGCCCAAAACTGATTACTCATTATAATTCATGTACAGAATGATAATCAACCACAACGAGGCATGCGTAGGCGCTGCTTAGATTTTGAGGCATCAGAAGCTCGTAGAAGAAACTTGACCAATGGCTCATGGAATGCAACAAACTTATTGCCTAAAACAGGAGCATTGGTAACCACAGATGATGGTTTTGAAAAGAACACTTCACCATCAATGTCACGTGAGGGAACTGCAATTTCTGATGGCAAGTAACTTGTAGTATATAAGAGAGATGCAGGTACAGATGCTGGGAATACATTGCTAATGAACCACATTAATTCTTTTTTCCTTCAACAAATGAGGACAGTCACTTTAAAGACAACATGATAATGTACACTCACTGTAAGGATAGTCACAAATGAGGACATCTCACAGTGACTGTCCCTTGTGTAATTGCCACTTGAATGTATTGCTATTCAGCCACATTAATGCTTTTCTTCTTCAACAAATGAGGATAGTCACTCTAAAGACAACATGATAATGTACACGGGCTGTAAGTGTACATTATCATGTTGTCTTTACAGTGACTGTCCTCCTTCAAGTGGCAATTACACAAGGGACAGTCACTGTAAAGGCAACATGATAATGTAGAGAAACTTTGTCATTTGTATTTTCAACAGTGCCGAGAGAGATTCCCTCCGCGAAATCACAGCTACAATTTCTGAGTACATTGGGTTTATTTTTCTTTTGCCATTATTATGTAATCTGGTATTCAGCTGTTACAGAGCTAAAATACCCAGAAATGAGGACATATCTGTGTTGAATTTATTGTTAGCGGCTCTGGTTATTTAGAAGTTTAATTTTATTTGTTCATCTTTCAAGCACAAACATTTTATGGACCGTAACATCTTCATTGTTTCGGGTATGCAATGAAACAGCCGTAACTTGCAACTACCTTCACGGTACTTGTGTACATTATCATGTTGTCTTTACAGTGACTGTCCTCATTCAAGTGGCAATTACACAAGGGACAGTCACTGTGAGATGTCCTCATTTGTGACAAGGACAGTCACACATGAGGACATCTCACAGTGACTGTCCCTTGTGTAATTGCCACTTGAATGTATTGCTATTCAACCACATTTATGGGGCCGTTTGGACCCCAGCACACAGTAGCATCTACAAAGAAGAATATCCCAGGTGTAACAAGTTGTAAGAATATACCAACAGTTCTAAGAAGTTCCCTAGCACATAGTAGCATCTACAGAGAAGAATATACAACATGAGGGCAGCCACTGTAAAGACAACATGATAATGTACACTCATTGTATGTGTACATTATCATGTTGTCTTTACAGTGACTGTCCTCATTCAAGTGGCAATTACAGAAGGGACAGTCATTGTGAGATGTCCTCATTTGTGACAAGGATAGTCACACATGAGGACATCTCACAGTGATCGATTGTCCCTTGTGTAATTGCCACTTGAATGTATTGCTATTGAACCACATTAATGCTTTTCTTCTTCAACAAATGAGGACAGTCACTCTAAAGACAACATGATAATGTACACTCATTGTAAGGACAGTCACAAATGAGGACATCTCACAGTGACTGTCCCTTGTGTAATTGCCACTTGAATTACACAAGGGATAGTCATTGTGAGATGTCCTCATTTGTGACAAGGATAGTCACACATGAGGACATCTCACAGTGATCGATTGTCCCTTGTGTAATTGCCACTTGAATGTATTGCTATTGAACCACATTAATGCTTTTCTTCTTCAACAAATGAGGACAGTCACTCTAAAGACAACATGATAATGTACACTCACTGTAAGGATAGTCACAAATGAGGACATCTCACAGTGACTGTCCCTTGTGTGATTTCCACTTGAATGTATTGCTATTCAGCCACATTAATGCTTTTCTTCTTCAACAAATGAGGATAGTCACTCTAAAGACAACATGATAATGTACACAGGCTGTAAGTGTACATTATCATGTTGTCTTTACAGTGACTGTCCTCCTTCAAGTGGCAATTACACAAGGGACAGTCACTGTAAAGGCAACATGATAATGTAGAGAAACGTTGTCATTTGTATTTTCAACAGTGCCGAGAGAGATTCCCTCCGCGAAATCACAGCTACAATTTCTGAGTACGTTGGGTTTATTTTTCTTTTGTCATTATTATGTAATCTGGTATTCAGCTGTTACAGAGCTAAAATACCCAGAAATGAGGACATATCTGTGTTGAATTTATTGTTAGCGGCTCTGGTTATTTAGAAGTTTAATTTTATTTGTTCATCTTTCAAGCACAAACGTTTTGTGGACCGTAACATCTTCATTGTTTCGGGTATGCAATGAAACAGCCGTAACTTGCAACTACCTTCACGGTACTTGTGTACATTATCATGTTGTCTTTACAGTGACTGTCCTCATTCAAGTGGCAATTACACAAGGGACAGTCACTGTGAGATGTCCTCATTTGTGACAAGGACAGTCACACATGAGGACATCTCACAGTGACTGTCCCTTGTGTAATTGCCACTTGAATGTATTGCTATTCAACCACATTTATGGGCCCGTTTGGACCCCAGCACACAGTAGCATCTACAGAGAAGAATATCCCAGGTGTAACAAGTTGTAAGAATATACCAACAGTTCTAAGAAGTTCCCTAGCACATAGTAGCATCTACAGAGAAGAATATACAACATGAGGGCAGCCACTGTAAAGACAACATGATAATGTACACTCATTGTATGTGTACATTATCATGTTGTCTTTACAGTGACTGTCCTCATTCAAGTGGCAATTACACAAGGGACAGTCACTGTGAGATGTCCTCATTTGTGACAAGGACAGTCACACATGAGGACATCTCACAGTGACTGTCCCTTGTGTAATTGCCACTTGAATGTATTGCTATTCAACCACATTTATGGGCCCGTTTGGACCCCAGCACACAGTAGCATCTACAGAGAAGAATATCCCAGGTGTAACAAGTTGTAAGAATATACCAACAGTTCTAAGAAGTTCCCTAGCACATAGTAGCATCTACAGAGAAGAATATACAACATGAGGGCAGCCACTGTAAAGACAACATGATAATGTACACTCATTGTATGTGTACATTATCATGTTGTCTTTACAGTGACTGTCCTCATTCAAGTGGCAATTACAGAAGGGACAGTCATTGTGAGATGTCCTCATTTGTGACAAGGATAGTCACACATGAGGACATCTCACAGTGATCGATTGTCCCTTGTGTAATTGCCACTTGAATGTATTGCTATTGAACCACATTAATGCTTTTCTTCTTCAACAAATGAGGACAGTCACTCTAAAGACAACATGATAATGTACACTCATTGTAAGGACAGTCACAAATGAGGACATCTCACAGTGACTGTCCCTTGTGTAATTGCCACTTGAATTACACAAGGGACAGTCATTGTGAGATGTCCTCATTTGTGACAAGGATAGTCACACATGAGGACATCTCACAGTGATCGATTGTCCCTTGTGTAATTGCCACTTGAATGTATTGCTATTGAACCACATTAATGCTTTTCTTCTTCAACAAATGAGGACAGTCACTCTAAAGACAACATGATAATGTACACTCACTGTAAGGACAGTCACAAATGAGGACATCTCACAGTGACTGTCCCTTGTGTGATTTCCACTTGAATGTATTGCTATTCAGCCACATTAATGCTTTTCTTCTTCAACAAATGAGGATAGTCACTCTAAAGACAACATGATAATGTACACGGGCTGTAAGTGTACATTATCATGTTGTCTTTACAGTGACTGTCCTCCTTCAAGTGGCAATTACACAAGGGACAGTCACTGTAAAGGCAACATGATAATGTAGAGAAACGTTGTCATTTGTATTTTCAACAGTGCCGAGAGAGATTCCCTCCGCGAAATCACAGCTACAATTTCTGAGTACGTTGGGTTTATTTTTCTATTTTCATTATTATGTAATCTGGTATTCAGCTGTTACAGAGCTAAAATACCCAGAAATGAGGACATATCTGTGTTGAATTTATTGTTAGCGGCTCTGGTTATTTAGAAGTTTAATTTTATTTGTTCATCTTTCAAGCACAAACGTTTTGTGGACCGTAACATCTTCATTGTTTCGGGTATGCAATGAAACAGCCGTAACTTGCAACTACCTTCACGGTACTTGTGTACATTATCATGTTGTCTTTACAGTGACTGTCCTCATTCAAGTGGCAATTACACAAGGGACAGTCACTGTGAGATATCCTCATTTGTGACAAGGACAGTCACACATGAGGACATCTCACAGTGACTGTCCCTTGTGTAATTGCCACTTGAATGTATTGCTATTCAACCACATTTATGGGCCCGTTTGGACCCCAGCACACAGTAGCATCTACAGAGAAGAATATCCCAGGTGTAACAAGTTGTAAGAATATACCAACAGTTCTAAGAAGTTCCCTAGCACATAGTAGCATCTACAGAGAAGAATATACAACATGAGGGCAGCCACTGTAAAGACAACATGATAATGTACACTCATTGTATGTGTACATTATCATGTTGTCTTTACAGTGACTGTCCTCATTCAAGTGGAAATTACACAAGGGACAGTCACTGTGAGATGTCCTCATTTGTGACAAGGACAGTCACACATGAGGACATCTCATAGTGACTGTCCCTTGTGTAATTGCCACTTGAATGTATTGCTATTCAACCACATTTATGGGCCCGTTTGGACCGCGGCACATAGTAGCATCTACAGAGAAGAATATCCCAGGTGTAACAAGTTGTAAGAATATACCAACAGTTCTAAGAAGTTCCCTAGCACATAGTAGCATCTACAGAGAAGAATATGGGTCAACGAGGTTGAATTCAAAGCCATGCAATCTAATGGTAATAGTAATATCATAATTTGACATACTATCAGAAATAATTCCTAAATAGACTATTCAATCTTATAAGAGATGGATTCATGAGAACTATTATTTATGAAATATGAGTCAATGACTTTAATTAAAAAAATTACACAATCTAATTCTTGTAAAAATATCAAAATTTGACACATTGAAAATACCTTCCAAAAGTATCGTTAATTGATTAATATGAATCACTACTCATGAAATATAATTTTATAAACCTAATCTAAAAACTACACAATAAAAATCTTAATAGCAATATTGTAAGAAACTATTCCCAAAAGCAAGCCTAATAAAATTTGATGAAAATAATTTTTGTTTCACTCAACTTTGACATTCACAACTTCCTCTTTTATTATAATAAGAAAAAAAATGTCTTTTTAGATATACCTCATGAACCATACTCGAATAATCTATCATTTTTCTTCTCAAAAACATATTTGCAGAGCCTGCTTCTTTTACTTGTTTGTACTTTTATCTCTCTGATGGAAAGGGTTCCTTCAGGACACATTTTTCCAAGTTCACTGCTTGAGATATTTGAGGAGGGTTCCCCTGCTTGAGTATCCATCCAACCCATATTCGAGTAGTTCTACAATTGCACAGTCTAAATTAATAATACTGACAATTGAATGACGAATGATGATACATAGAATTGATATAAACTAATCCTAAAAACACTAAAACATTATTAATATATTTATATTTCATAAATAAAATTGATATAAAAGATTTGGAAAGATACATTAAAAAATAGAAAAACAGTAATTTATAATAGAAGGAAACTTAAATTGCTATTTAAAAAAAAAACAAGAGTCTTAAATCTTATCATTTTGTTTCATTATCATCCATAAGTACACACCTCTAGCATAATAATTATATTTTACCACCCATAAAATGAAAAAAAGATTTTCACAAGAGAAATTGAAGCTAGATTATAAAAATGAACCATCTTATTGGAAACTGGAACTGTTATCATACCCAAAAGGACTACAAAATTTCACCTTATCATACCCAGATTGTTGCTTTGCCTGGCGGAGGGAAATTTGATCAGTAAAATTGACACAGAGTATGTTGTCTCCATTGTCATGCTGGATAACAAAACACCAACTTTAATGGGCATGTACTGTCCCTTGTGTAATTGCCACTTGAATGCATTGCTATTTGATGCAGGGGCATCCCTAATGCAAGCCAAAGACACCATGATTGAAGGAAGTTTCCATGAAGCCAAGGAGTCAAATCCTATCAATTGGAACATAAGATTTTCACCTTGGAGCTTTGAAGGATTGACTGGTGAAAGGTCCTTTTGATTGACAAATCAGAGTCTTTTTGAATGACAAATCAGAGTCTTTTTGAATGACAATAAATTAGAATAGGAGTTTTAGATGTTTTCTTGGTTTGTAATAAATATTAAGGATTGATTTTATCTCCTTATAAACATCCACTTGTTGGACACAAGACCCCTTGGTGACTTATAAACCTTGGGCATCTTTTGAGTCCTTGGATGAAATGAGCATAGTAAGTGTTTATTAGGTGTCTTTTAGATGTTGTTAAGAAGTTTGAAGGTCCAAAATAACTTTAATAAGGTTCCTAAAGTTTCACAACACATTTTTAACCTTCTCGGCAAAGTTGTTTGCAAAGTTGTAATGCAACTTTAAAAGTTGCTTAGCAAAGTTGACATTTGTTGGATAAACTGTTCTAACCACCTAGATGGTTGAACCAACGTTTGGAGAGCCTATTTTAGGCTTCAAATGGTCGAAGACAGACAGAGAACCAGTATTGTAATCATTTTGCTTTCATAAAAAATAAAAATAACCCTGTTTTAGTGCATTTCTGGTGAAAAACGAACTCTGTACGGCTGTACGGATGGTGGTTGGATGATAAAATTTGCCTGGAAGTTGTAATAGTGACATCTGATGCTTTGGAAGTTGGTTTGATTGATTCTCTTTGTTTTATATCTAAGTTATTTCAAATTTTCTGTGCATTGTTTACAAACCCTCATTTTCAGGGTTTGACTGATGTAAAGACCTTAACTCACGTTTCAACCATTGGAATTCCTTCTTCCTTGGTGGAATGAGAGTTAAGGATGTATATTTGTATATTCTAAAAGCCCTGACTACTCTGCATCACTATTGAACCACATTAATGCTTTTTTCCTTCAACAAATGAGGACAGTCACTGTAAAGACAACATGATAATGTACACTCACTGTAAGGATAGTCACAAATGAGGAAATCTCAGAGTGATTATCGCTTGTGTAATTGCCGCTTGAATACATTGCTATTGAACCACATTAATGCTTTTTTCCTTCAAGTGGCAATTACACAAGGGACAGTCACTGTGAGATGTCCTCATTTGTGACAAGGACAGTCACACATGAGGACATCTCACAGTGACTGTCCCTTGTGTAATTGCCACTTGAATGTATTGCTATTCAACCACATTTATGGGCCTGTTTGGACCACGGCACACAATAGCATCTACAGAGAAGAATATCCCAGGTGTAACAAGTTGTAAGAATATACCAACAGTTCTAAGAAGTTCCCTAGCACATAGTAGCATCTACAGAGAAGAATATACAACATGAGGGCAGCCACTGTAAAGACAACATGATAATGTACACTCATTGTATGTGTACATTATCATGTTGTCTTTACAAGGATAGTCATTTGTGACAAGGATAGTCACACATGAGGACATCTCACAGTGATCGATTGTCCCTTGTGTAATTGCCACTTGAATGTATTGCTATTGAACCACATTAATGCTTTTCTTCTTCAACAAATGAGGACAGTCACTCTAAAGACAACATGGTAATGTACAATCACTGTAAGGATAGTCATAAATGAGGACATCTCACAGTGACTGTCCCTTGTGTGATTGCCACTTGAATGTATTGCTATTCAGCCACATTAATGCTTTTCTTCTTCAACAAATGAGGATAGTCACTCTAAAGACACAATGATAATGTACACGGGCTGTAAGTGTACATTATCATGTTGTCTTTACAGTGACTGTCCTCCTTCAAGTGGCAATTACACAAGGGATTTGTGTTTTCATTTGTGTTTTCAACAGCGCCGTAACCCTCCGCGAAATCACATCAGGATATAAGGGCAAAACAAACAAGAACGTTGTCATTTGTATTTTCAACAGCGCCGAGAGAGATAAACAAACTTAAAACTCAGACTTAAGAAAGATGAAGGCAATGCTTCAAAAGGCCGATGCCCTAAATACGGGAAAACACAATACCACCATTAAACGATGCCCTAGTCACCGTATCAATGCTGCCAGCTCCGTACCAGTATGCTGACTGCTCACTTTCATCCTGTGATAAAGGTAACTTCATTAATCATACTTGAAATGGCAGCATACGAACTAAAGCTGATGAACATTTATAAACTAAAAGTTTAAAACTACAGATTACAAATGTAGTAGTTTCATACGAAAAGAACTTGATGTCTGAAATTTACCATTAGAAGTATCCAAAGGAATACCACAGTACTGTTGAACTTGGAGAATCGGAGATGATCTACACAGCAAGGTTCAACAGCTATAAGGACTGTTACACCATCTTTAGCATTTGAATACATTTTCTCCTTGGCTTCTGGTGGATCCTCAAAGACCCCCAATGACGTTTTCCCTACAATTATCAATTGTTTGTCAGTATGAGATATTAATAAATAAACATTAATCACAATATTAGGCAAACAATGTTCTTGATGTCTGAATCTAAATCACAGAAATCTCTAATAAAGGAGTTCTCAGTTTCACATTAAACTAAGTTTCAATTTCAAATGGTTATAATAATTTTTGCAAGTTATAAGTAGCTGGTTACAGTATATGACATAAAAAGAAAAAAAATCATTTCTATTCTTTTCTTCTTTTTCTCTTTCAACGAAGCTTTTGCACCACACAAATGCATACCAAGAATTTCTCAGGAGGTTTCAAGACCATTGCATACCAAACTTCTTCTCTGTAGATGCTACTGTGTGTCGTGGTCCAAACGGGTCCAAATAGACCTAGTGACTCTAGTAGGTCTCCAAAACCTGTTCTGCAGCAATAACTCTTCAATTTGACAAAGGACCTTATGAACTTATATGTTTTTTGAGTACCCTTTTTGATGTTCTAACAATCCTCCAACTCCCAGACCTTGACTCCACTCCAGCATATCAATGTCTTTATTGAGTCCGCAGACCTAATGCATGCCTTTGGGTGTGGGTTCCAAAACAAGGCATTGAAAATGGGTGCATGAAACCAAGATCAGAGTTTGAAGATGTCCACCATGCTCTAAAGATCTAGATTCAACAAGGTTTGAGGTCCTTTACTTGCCGCTACCCTCTGATCTTGCATAATCCATCAACTCCTAGTCAAGAACATTGAGATTCTTGACCTAGGGCTTGCTCTTGAAATTCTCTGGCTTAGTATCCTGTTCCAAAGCTTTTAAAATATGAAAATAAACCCCCTTAACTTGCATTTTACAAAGAACAGAGGATATCCTATGGTTTATTTGCAAGTTAAGGCCATTTGAATGCAATAACCCAAAAAATGAGGGTTTGACAGAACAACAGATAAGAAAAAGGAATAACTTTGATATAAGGTGTCTTGAATCTACCAAATAAACTCTCAAAGCATAAGATATAAATACTCTAACTTCCACACTGGTCTGCCCTCCCTTTCACATCCGTACACTGTACAGTGCTTGAAGGAAATGCACAAAAAAGGCTCTGAAATAGTGGCTCTATCTGACAGAGAGTCCATGCTAGGCTTCATGACTAACCTAGAGCACATTCCTTGTTATGGAGGAAGTTTGAATGGTGAAGAACTTATGGAATGGATAGAGGACCTAGATAACCATTTTGACTACAAGTATCTTATTAATAACCATTTTGACTACAAGTATCTTATGGATAGAGGACCTTGATAACCATTTTGACTCATTTAGTATCTTATTGAGCTTCACTTTGTTTGGAGAATATAGTTTAATATTCTCTACTAAACAGGGCCAACCACGTGAAGGTGGAAGCTCATTTGGCCCCACCCCCCTCCCCCTAACATCACTCTACATTCCCCGTTAACATCTAACATTCATTCATTCTTTCAATTATTAATAAAATGTAACATTCAATCAATATCACATGATAACATTCATTAACACATTAGATTCGTTAACACACAACATTCATCAATATGAAAATAAACACATAATTCATGAACATTCATTAGCACATAATTAAATTCATTGAGACATAAAATTTAGTCATTATCAATTAAGGTATTTAGATGACAATCATTTCTTTTTTCTCTTTCTAATTTTTTTTTCTATGTAAGCTCTAAGAGGAGCATCAGTGTTATCATCAATACCCCCCTCATCAGTAGTTTTGTTCTTTGTTCTTGATGATCTCAAATTCCTATGCTGCTACAAAGGGGGGTCCTCTACAGTAACAAATAAAAGAGTTAAATTTAAAATATTTAATTATAATTGTTACAAGTATTTAATTATTTTAAAGAACATAACTGTGGCGCTCTTTAATTACCTGATCTGGCCACATCATTTTGTCTAGACTCAACCTCAACATGCTCATGAGCACCGACCCCTCGATCCTCTACAGTTGCTATACAAAATGTTACATTAATCCAAACACCAATTGTAATTACATATAAAAATTTTAATAGCAAATGTATACCTCCACCACTAGGATGCACATCATGCGAACCTTCATTATGCATAGATTGTGTAGAAGGATTGTCAGGCTGCATTCCAATATCCTACACATTGTTATCATTGCTTTCTTAAAACAGATATACTCACTTTATATTAGAACTTAACATCAAATAGACTAATTGGTAAAGTATTCAATTTGAAATAAATTTCATTTAGCTTATTTACCTGTGGCTCAGATGCATCATTATTTGAACCTTGCACACTGATTTCAGCTCGTAGCCGTTCAGCCACGGCTCTATAGCCTTGTTGGAAGCCAATTCTCTTGTCCTCTTCTGTGAGGCATCTATTGAACTCTGACCCCTACATTTTTTCTTGGTATGGTGAATTTTACTTGCATTGTTTGATCAAAAAAAATTTCCTTGCAATATATAAAAAAATTGATACAAGTTTTCATTTACTAATACTTACAACTCGTGCTTGAAGTTTGGAAAAACCACCAGAGCCGAGCTTGTGTGTCCCGTGCTTTTCTAATCTTGCCTTTGTTGCCTTTGATGTGTCAGGCAATCTATGAAAAGTTTGAAATATGTTAGAGACCAGTATAGGAAAAATTTAGAGGTTAATTAGTACATAATTACATTCTCAAAAGTATCACATACCTTGCTCTACTCTCTACTGGCGTAATTCCTTTTTTCATGTCAGCTTTATACTTTCCATCCAAAATCAAACCCTACCACTCAGCCTCAAGAACACAGGGCGGACGCTCGTGCCTTGGGTTAACCTCTAAATATTTCCTGTACTGGTCCCTAATATACTTCAAACATAAACCAGCTCTTTCAAGGAGCTTGTTTCTCTCGAATGCACGAGGTCCAAAAAGCTGGGTCATACTATGTACAAGATCATCCTTCAACTTTTTATCTTGGTTATTCCACCTTTTAAGTAAAAAAAAACATGTTAGACTCATAAATGAAGAGAAGCTACCTTTAATATAGTTCAAGAAATTGATGAAAAGGAAAACTATTCTAGCAATGATATGAAATCAAAATAGTGGTTTGGGGTTTTAGTTAGGATATGATGTTCCACCATGTACGTATGGTGGGCCCGAATATCCGCAAACACTCGTCACCAAGTTTTCGCCAAAAAATATCATTCCCTACAAAATAATCATGGGATCATTAGTCGATGAAGAGTGATCAAAAACTAAATTACTATTATATCACTATAGAATAATAATAACTTTAAAGTACCTGGAAGTTTGGATACTTTTAAGGGAACGCCTTCATCATCGCTGATGATCAATACGCAATCCTTCACCGTTCCCGTACTAGGAACACGGGAACATCTAGGAAATGATGTTGCATCGGGACTTGTTGCATCTCCTATTGCAAAAAATGAAAACCATTATCAAATGCCTCCAAGAAATAATACTTCAAGGGAAATAAATTGGTGCAGAGCACCCATGGCACAAACACAATCAAGGGATCTACATCGTAAACACATAACACTTAAACACATAACAAAAGAGAGAAAAAGAGGGATTTGTGTACCAGTAGATGGTGCAACAGTTGGTGCATTTAGGCTATGTGTTGTTGACATGGCAGTCGGCAAGACATTTGTGGCTGTCCTGGATGGAGGCGGTGTTGTCATATCATCATGGAAAGGAGCTGAAGAATAAAATTGTTAGAGCATGCATAAATATAGAACGCGTGGACTAGCATGGACAAGATTGTTAGAGCATTAAAAAAAAAGATTGTTCGAGCATGTATTGTCAATGATTATGATCATTCCTATATATATTCAGTGGAAAACACAAGTGGGGAATGGAACATGTGATCTACCTGAACCACTTGCAATACCGGCCTCATCATGGGAATGGGGTTCAAAATTACGCAAATAACTCTGTAAAGACAATGCATCCATATTTTAATTAATGTCATAAAAGAGCATAACATAAAAACCATTATTGAACTCTTGTAATAATTAAAAATTTCATTAATACTTACTTTAAAGTTTTCAGAAGTGCGCAACAACTCAGCTGCCCTGTCTTTTATTTCCTGAGTCTGAGGATGTATGGATACCAAACGTAGAAGTTCTTTCCCAATTTTCTTTAGCAGCTTTTTAATGGAACCGATCGGGTCATCGGTCTCTGCTAAATCAATAAAAAAAGGGTCCACAAGGGGGGACTCCTGAGGGACTGCAGGTTGCTTTCCCTCTCTCCGACCACCGGCCCTCTGTGACAACAATAGTATTAGTATTATCAAAATTACTCCAAAACAATGAAGAAAATAACATTAAAAAAAATAACATTTTGCTTCTATCTAGTTTGCACAATTACAATGAGTTTTACCTGCTCATGTGTAGATGAGATAGGAATATCGTCACCATCACCTTCGGGCGGTTGCTCCATATTGTGCCCCTGTGTCAAAGATCAAGTATAAAAATGTTAGCCAAAAATTTAATAACTAAATGGTATGTTGGAGTCATTGATTAGAAGTTGGTTTAATAGTATGTACCACCCCCATGATAGTAGCCTCGTTTGTATCTATGCGGTTCAAATTGTAATCAATAAGCAGCTCTTCCCCTGCACGTATTGATTTTATCGCACAGATGAATACACGATTTCCCTCGCGCGCCTCAAATATGCAATTGGGTTGCTTTATAGTTGACCCAGGTCGTGTACTATTTATAAAACCCGCAATATTCCCTGTTGCTTTTGGCCTTCCATCAATGTATATAGCCACACTTTTACTTTGATTATTGTCTTGCTGTTGTATATAATTTGCCGAGAGTGCATACCTACGCATACTTTTTTTATATTGAACAATATGCATCCAACTTTTGTAATCGTAACATGGTCCAACATACTCCATCAATTCAGAAACTTTGTTGTAAGACACCTTTATGCCATCCATAGAAAATAGGCCCAAACCATGTAATGATGATGGTGCTATGCGATATATCCTCTCATTAACACAAAAATTAGTGTTTATTGGAGGAAGTTCCTTGGGTACCCAATGTTTCTGTAGATGTTGGTACCTCAAGGGCACCTCGATGTCGCCTTTCATCTCATCATCATAAGAACATGAGCCCCCTTGAGCAAGGAAAAATTTCATGTGTTTATTGAATTTCCTTCTAGTCCTTTGACCTCTAGTTAATCTCCCTATTCTAGATAAACTGCATGTCTCACTTTCCTCTTCTATTCCTATATTTCCCTCACTCGAGGAAGACACTTCTGACAAATACCTATTTGCTGGTACCTGCAAATGGGAGAGATCTTAGAAGACATCAATCTTACTATTGATAAGTGTACTAAATAGACTTTCTATAAGGTGTATTGACTTATACCTGTCGATCCATGAGACTGTGCGGGATGCTCTTGAAAGGGGTTCAATTTCCTGCAAATGTAATTCAATTATTGTGAGCATAATCACATCATAATCATAATCACATCCATCATAAGCATCACATAAAAATTAAAAACATTAAAACGTACACATTATAACACTTATAGCTTTTAAATAGATAATGAATAAACTATGTAACCATTTAAGACAAATATATTTCTATCAAGAAATGAATATTAAATACATTAAGGATTGATGGCATACCTTTAAATTTCATCATCATCATCCTCATCATCATCATCATCATCATCATCATCATCATCCTCGTCATCGTCGTCATCATCATCGTCGTCGTCGTCGTCGTCGTTGTCGTCATCATCAACATCATCATCATCAACATCAACATCATCTTCATCATCATCATCAGTAGCAGCATCATCTTCTTCTTCTTCTTCATGAAAATTTGTCTCAGGAACATCATCCAATAATTGTCGATCGTGATCATCATCTACATCATCTTCTACTTCTTCGGTATCTTCTTCTTCCATCGCATTATACTTTATCGGCCTTCCTCTCGGTTCATGTCTAACAACAAATGACCAACCCGGTTTATGTGAAACCTCTGAGTAAAATACCTATTCACATTGGCTTGGAAGAACATAGGGCTCATCCCCAACTGGCTCAAACGACCTTGTATTAACCATTGTAAATCCATTATCATGTTCAATAACAGTTCTATTAGGATCATTTGGATTAAGTCGTAGCCTGTACCATTTGACAACGAAGAGTACTAATTTGAAGGAACTAAAGTCGCACTCAAATATATCATCCAAAATGCCATAGTATTGATTTTTAGACTCTTGAGGATCTAAGTCATTTCTAGATGAAATATTAGTCACTTGAAAGACTGCAGTTATTCCAGAATCACAAGTTTTCTTCGTGTCATCCAACACTTTGACGCGAAATTTTTGACCATTACAGAACATACCCTTGTGGTGTTTAACCTGCAATAATATGTGAAACATGTCAAAATTATTATATCGTGAGTTGATAAACATACGGGTGATTAATAATTTTGTACGTACCTGGAAATCTCTTAAACCATATGCTAAATCTATTTCCCTTTGCGTAACATTAGAATCTCCATTACGATGAGCTTCTTTAACCAATGAAGATACACCTTCCCATGTTAATGTGTGACCAGAATGTTGACATCGTTCAATCCATACCGTCATCCAATCAAGATTGTTTGCAATATACAAATGTAGTGCATCCCACTCTCGAGCAACTGTACAAAAAAAAAATAGACGACTTACAACCGATTTATTTTGAAGATTAAGAAATAATTTATTACAATAACATCTTATAATTTATTACCTGTCACTTTCCTCAATCTACCTTTCCCCATCAAGTACTCCCCTTTGAATTTTTTAAAAGGGTCGAGATCCCAAATGCAATCTACATGGATATTTGAAGCAAACTTAGGAAGATATTCAGTAATGTACACCATAGTCTGGTATACCATGTATCCCTCTACCATAGAACCCTCAGGATGTGCTCTTTGTCGAACCAAAGCCTTCAAAGATTTCAAGTGCCTCTCAACCATCCACATTGACCTAGTGTGTGCAGGTCCACACAATTCAATCTCCTCAACTTGGTGTATGAGGTAGTGTTCTTGTGCATTGAAAAAAGTTGGAGGTAGACACTTTTGCATTTCACACAATAAATGAGGAATTCTTCTCTTCCAATAGTTTATATCTTCTTTATGGATTTCTTTAGATGACAACCACCTACATTAAGAGATTCAAGTCACAAAAAATATATAAATACGAGACTTTACAAAATAATATACAATAGATTACATAGCAAGAAAAACAAATCGCGAATATAATAAATATATACAACAAATTGAACAGATATTACTGCTTACCTCATGTATTTTCCAAGATCATATATCACTTGTTTGATGTTATTGTTGAAGTGCTCTGGGAGAGATAGAGGTAGCACGTACTGCAGTAATTATAAACCGATCATTTCATTATTTTCTAACATAACATAATGAATAGTACACGTAGTTTATGAATATATTGTAAATACAGAATAACATAACTTACCTTGATGAAAGTATGCCAATCATGCGTTTTGAGCCCTGGCCCAAATTCACTTTTCTTTGATATGAGATTGCTTATGTTCCCAGCAAATCCTGTGGGAAATCGAATTTTTCGTATGACTTCTTTTATGGCATCACTTTGCTGCTCCGTTAATAACCAAGGAAGGGCACTTATATTAATCTGATCTCTATTGCTATTTGAGTGAATGAAATTCTTCAGTGCATGATTGGATTCATGAATGTCATTACAAATTTTGACAATTTTTTCTTTGTCACGCCTTCCATCCAGTATTTTCCACAATGTCTCTGTTATATTCTTTCCAACATGCATAAGATCAAACAAATGCACAATTTGTAGGTCCTCGTAGTAGGGCAACCTACTAAATTGTCTGGGATAGCTTTTTAGTCCCTTTGGAAGGTTGTCATTAGTGCCTTGACGACCTTCACGATCATCAATTACATAATTAGTAAACAAAAATCACAATAGAAATATATAAATTACAAACATAAACCATTAAGTGGAACGACATTACCTCGACGATTAATTCTATTATATTCCAACTTCCATAGGCGAGGTGGCATTCTTCGTGGCTTTGATGTAGTCACTTCTTTCCCATTGAAAAGATGTTTTTCCATACTTCGATACTTATGATTCCTGTGGAGGAAGTGTCTGTACTCATCAAACACATGCTTTCCTAAACTTTTTGAATGACGAGATTTCATCTTTGGACCACAAACTGGACATGCAAATTTTCCCTTTGTTTGAAGACCTACAAGATAATGATATAATTGGATTATTAAATATGTTGATTTTTATAATTAGAATTATCATGCGCAACTTGAATTCACTATAACATACCACAAAAATGTGTTAGCCCTAGGGCATCATGTATTGTCCATACAAGTATTGCATGGAATTGAAATTGTCTTTGTCCTATTGGTCTAGACACGTCATACATAGTGACACCGTTCCATAACTCCACCAACTCATCAATAAGAGGCTCAATATATACATTCATATCTTTAACTTGATATTTACCTACTTGAATGAACAGTAACATTACATAATTATTGTGACCATTTTACTGTAAGATTTGTAAGTACATGTAAATTAATAACTATCAAATGATAAAATACCTGGAACAATCATTGCCAACATAATGTGCTCCCTCTTTATTGACATCCACGGAGGAATGTTATTGTTGATAACAAAAACAGGCCACACTGAGCAAACAGATCTCATCTCTCCAAATTGATTGACACCATTCGCTGCCAATGAAAGCCTGAGATTACGAGGTTCTTCTTTGAAGTGTTGCCACTTTTCCTCTATGTGCATAAATGCCGAACCATCCGCAGGGATTTGAATAATGTCATCTCGACTTCTATTGCGTGCATGGTAATCCATAAATTGTGCCAAGCTAGTACACCTGAATAATTGTCGCATCCGTGGAATAATGGGGATGTAACGAAGAACCTTGTGAGGCACCTTTTTTGTTATTCGATCTGTTCGATATCTACTCGTATGACATACAGGGCATTGTGTTGCAAATTCATGTTCTTTATAATATATAATATGATCATTGGGACAAGCATGTATTG
Source organism: Chamaecyparis obtusa (assembly GCA_027943335.1). Taxonomy (NCBI): domain Eukaryota; kingdom Viridiplantae; phylum Streptophyta; class Pinopsida; order Cupressales; family Cupressaceae; genus Chamaecyparis; species Chamaecyparis obtusa. The sequence continues at coordinate 108,151 of BSBK01007333.1, read as the reverse complement.
CTTGATACTCCATTCCAATATCTTTCATAATAGCAGATAATTCTTGATATGAGCGAGGTAGAATATTTGATGGTGGTAACAAAAACTCGCCTATCAATCTACAGCAAAAAATATAAGTTGTTAATATAAACAATATTAGTGGTACATTATTCACCCTTTGTTAACTATAAAGACATATATAACATACCTTAACATACGTGACATTGTTATGTTGGATAAACCATTCATAACCTTCAAGTTCAACAACAACAATAAAGCAGAGAGAAGAGTTGTTTGGGAGTCTTTGTATAGGGGCTCGTATGCCTTCTCAAGTAGAGGTACATCAAGGCTATCATCATCATCATGATCAGATCCGCTTGGACTAAATGTGTCATGGATCAATGTATTTATACCATCATCTTCAATTGTGTTTTCTGGCGCATGATCGTCATCTTCCATGGGATCATTATCTTCACCTTGGATATTCACACCCCCATGTTCCTCCATATCATGTACTTCCCTGGGGAGATCAACCTATATAAAATTGATTAACATAAATAAACCATGATCTTCAACTCATCATCAAGTGATTTCATATGTATATAAATTGTTAAAATGATATAATGAACAACTTACCAGTGGATGATAGTCATGCCCCCCTTCAATGTGACCATTCTCTCTACAATGTCTCTTAACTGTTTTGATTAGCAATCTTCTACGGTTTAAGCCCTTACAAATTCTGCAGGGACAATAACATTTTCCATCACCTTTTCTTTTCAAGTTAGACCACAATCTAGCGATTGTCTCCCTATTTTGTTCTTCACTTATATTATCTGACATGATCGTTCTTCACAGGAAGAAAAAATTGGCTATGAAAACTTCGGTCTACAACTTTCAGTGACTAAGCAAAATTGTCAAAAGTACACAAAACATATAAGCTACAAGGCCTTCTTGCTTAGCTCTAGAAGCTCTCTAGCAATCAAAACATATAAGCTACAAGGCCTAACAGCAATTTCAAAACATATAAGCTACAAGGCAAGACATATTACATGACATGGCAAAAGGATTAAAATATACATTAGATTAAAAAATATACAATTTTCAAACCTGAGCGCGCGGCTATAACTCGTGCAATGGTCTTCTTGCTTAGCTTTAGAAGCTCTCCAGCAATCAAAACATATAAGCTACAAGGCCTAATAGCAATTTCAAAACAAGGGTCATCAAAAGAACCAAAAACAATGTGTGCAAACAATACCTTGTGAAGTGGTATAGACAATTAGAAGATGCTACTATGTGCTAGGGAACTTCTTAGAACTGTTGGTATATTCTTACAACTTGTTACACCTGGGATATTCTTCTCTGTAGATGCTACTGTGTGCCGTGGTCCAAACGGGCCCATAAATGTGGTTGAATAGCAATACATTCAAGTGGCTTACACAAGGGACAGTCACTGTGAGATATCCTCATGTGTGACTGTCCTTGTCACAAATGAGGACATCTCACAGTGACTGTCCCTTGTGTAATTGCCACTTGAATGAGGTCAGTCACTGTAAAGACAACATGATAATGTGCACATACAATGAGTGTACATTATCATGTTGTCTTTACAGTGGCTGCCCTCATGTTGTATATTCTTCTCTGTAGATGCTACTACGTGCTAGGGAACTTCTTAGAACTGTTGGTATATTCTTACAACTTGTTACACCTGGGATATTCTTCTCTGTAGATGCTACTGTGTGTCGTGGTCCAAACGGGCCCATAAATGTGGTTGAATAGCAATACATTCAAGTGGCAATTACACAAGGGACAGTCACTGTGAGATGTCCTCATATGTGACTGTCCTTGTCACAAATGAGGACATCTCACAGTGACTGTCCCTTGTGTAATTAAGTATTGTGGGGAAGCATTCTAAATAACCAAAGCCGCTAACAATAAATTCAACACAGATATGTCCTCATTTCTAGGTATTTTAGCTCTCTAACAGCTGAATACCAGATTAAATAATAATGACAAAAGAAAAATAAACCCAACGTACTCAGAAATTGTAGCTGTGATTTTGCGGAGGGAATCTCTCTCGGCGCTGTTGAAAACACAAATGACAACCCGCTTGATTTCGCGGAGGGAATCTCTCTCGGTGTTGTTCAAAACACAAATGACAACCCGCTTTGTTCAAAACACAAATGATAACCCGGTTGATTTCGCAGAGGGAATCTCTCTCGGCGCTGTTGAAAACACAAATGACAACGTTCCTTTTTTTTTTTGCACTTATATCCCGACCAACATAAGGTCCATTTGTAATACAACATGATAATGTACACTTACAGTGAGTGTACATTATCATGTTGTCCTTAGAGTGACTATCCTCATTTGTTGAAGAAGAAAAGCATTAATGTGGTTGAATAGCAATACATTCAAGTGGCAATTACACAAGGGACAGTCACTATGAGATGTCCTCATTTGTGACTGTCCTTACAGTGAGTGTACATTATCATGGTGTCTTTAGAGTGACTGTCCTCATTTGTTGAAGAAGAAAAGCATTAATGTGGTTGAATAGCAATACATTCAAGTGGCAATTACACAAGGGACAATCACTGTGAGATGTCCTCATGTGTGACTGTCCTTGTCACAAATGAGGACATCTCACAATGACTGTCCCTTGTGTAATTCAAGTGGCAATTACACAAGGGACAGTCATTGTGAGATGTCCTCATTTGTGACTGTCCTTACAATGAGTGTACATTATCATGTTGTCTTTAGAGTGACTGTCCTCATTTGTTGAAGAAGAAAAGCATTAATGTGGTTCAATAGCAATACATTCAAGTGGCAATTACACAAGGGACAATGTCATGAGCCGTGACATATTGAACTTAGTATAATAATAAAAATATTAGATGATATATAATAATCTATTATTAACGGTATATAACAATAATATATAATTATTATCAAAAGATAATAATAATATATAGTTAGCATAATAAGTAATATGTTAATTAAATAATATTAAAATATTAATAAATAATATAATTATGATTATAATTATAATATAAATTAATAATAAATAATTATTAATAAATTATATATATTATATTATAATAATATATTAAGTAATAATATTAAATCAATTATTGATATAATAATTTTAATATATAAATAATATTAATAAACCTCTCAATATAAAACAATATGTTATCACTATAATAATATTTATTATAATATTATTAATATTACTAACATCATTAATTATAATATTTAATAATAACAATAACATTAATAATAATAATAATAATAATAATAACGTTTAAAGCAATATCAAATATCTGTAATCGATATACATCTACATTAAACATTTGCATTATCTATCACGATGAGGAACGAAGAAGTGATACAACAATCACTAGTCATTACACATCGATACCATGAGAGGATGATTAATGAACCAAATACTATGAAGTCAAGATCAACATGATATGAATAAGGGATAGGTCGCTATGTGTTTCAGAAGATGTATTGATAAGCAAGAAGGATAACCATTCATATATTATAAATAATCATTAATTGCACAAGTTTAGACAATGACATATCCGATAAAGCAATATCAAACATGAAGACCCGCTAGCAAATATGCACCATCACTTCCTATGTTATCATGACAATAACATAAACTAGATTGAATTCTACTATCTATATCAATAGACACCACATAGGAGGATATCGACTAAAGGATTGAAAGATTATCGATTGTCTGAGATAAACCACATCTTGTAGAAACACAAAAGCATCAGTGATTATATCACAAGCTATTGATGAATGAGGCATCAGTCATGGATAATAAGTACAATGTATCCTTAAGTATTAACAGGAATGGAAGTCAATTTGAAGATCAAACTCCATTACCAGCAATCAACCAATAAATGGACAATTATCAGAAAATGATATCGACTTATATCAGAGTAGAAAGATTGGATATCATCATAACAATATGGGATAAGGCAAGAGTTAATATCGATTGACTAAATACTAATGATAGTTAGACCAAACTAATACAAACACAATGGATGTTAACTACTGGTTGCACTACCAATTAGGGAAGATTACCTTCATAAAAAGATTTGATATTGAGTCAATCTGGGAGTTATCTATGATCAGAAAATGATGAAATAATATTATGTGAACTGTCGGATTATGGAAAGGTGTGCTTAACAAAGGGACATGGAGGAAGAAACAAGACACGTCTCATTCATAGCATCTCTTCATTTGTTAAAGACAATATAAGAATGCATTCTCGTCAGTCACTCAAGGCATCATTAGAACTTTATTTACTTATCCATATTTGGATATACTCAATAGAGCATCTGCCTTTGGCAGTTTGGTTTCAAGTTTATCATTGTAGATCAGAGACAACACCATGATTGCACAGATAGAAAGGATAGTCAGAAACAGCATCAATATTTGAAGTTGCAAGCATATAATTCAGAATCTGAAATAGCAACATATCACTCATAGCGATATTACACATTTGCATAATTACATCATCATATCAGACACAGCAAATACATTGCTGTAAGCAATACTTATTGATTGTATATCGATATTGTTTATATCAGACATACCATCATTATACTATCACTATAAGTGATAGGAAACATCATATTCATAGCATATTTCATATCATTATATCCGACAGTGCTATTAAACATATTGGTATCAATATCATCTTGCACACATATTGTGATTGAATCTGAAATAGCGGTTGATATCTTAAGTAACCTCCATTACTTAGTTTAATTGTAAGTATATGATAGAGTAAGTCTGAGAAGTGGAGTAATTGTTCCTGTTTTCCAAGTTAGCCAAAAAGGGGACATTACAGACAATCACTGTGAGATGTCCTCATGTGTGACTGTCCTTGTCACAAATGAGGACATCTCACAATGACTGTCCCTTGTGTAATTCAAGCGGCAATTACACAAGGGACAGTCACTGTGACATGCCCTCATTTGTGACTGTCCTTACAGTGAGTGTACATTATCATGTTGTCTTTAGAGTGACTGTCCTCATTTGTTGAAGAAGAAAAGCATTAATGTGGTTCAATAGCAATACATTCAAGTGACAATTACACAAGGGACAATCACTGTGAGATGTCCTCATGTGTGACTATCCTTGTCACAAATGAGGACATCTCACAATGACTGTCCCTTATGTAATTCAAGCGGAAATTACACAAGGGACAGTCACTATGAGATGTCCTCATTTGTGACTGTCCTTACAGTGAGTGTACATTATCATGTTGTCTTTAGAGTGACTGTCCTCATTTGTTGAAGAAGAAAAGCATTAATGTGGTTCAATAGCAATACATTCAAGTGGCAATTACACAAGGGACAATCACTGTGAGATGTCCTCATGTGTGACTGTCCTTGTCACAAATGAGGACATCTCACAATGACTGTCCCTTGTGTAATTCAAGCAGCAATTACACAAGGGACAGTCACTGTGAGATGTCCTCATTTGTGACTATCCTTACAGTGAGTGTACATTATCATGTTGTCTTTAGAGTGACTGTCCTCATTTGTTGAAGAAGAAAAGCATTAATGTGGTTCAATAGAAATACATTCAAGCGGCAATTACACAAGGGATAGTCACTGTGAGATGTCCTCATTTGTGACTGTCCTTACAGTGAGTGTACATTATCATGTTGTCTTTAGAGTGACTGTCCTCATTTGTTGAAGAAGAAAAGCATTAATGTGGTTCAATAGCAATACATTCAAGTGGCAATTACACAAGGGACAATCGATCACTGTGAGATGTCCTCATGTGTGACCTTTGTGAAGGCAAGTGCCAATTTGTACCCAAGTTACCAATATTGTGGCAAAAGTGGGAATGAAGCATTTAGGGGTCAAATTGGGCAAAGAAGTGTAGAAGTGGCCTATGTGAGGTCTAAATAGCCTAACTAAGTCATGGTTAGGGTCTTATGGTGTTTGAACAATAAGTTTTGAACCAAAATCCCAAAGGTTGTAACAAGTTGTCAATGTTGTCATTCACAACATTGACAACATTTGTGCAAGGGAGCATTTTCGAGTAAGATGGTTATGTAACTATATGAAACCATTGAATTAGGCATCAGATCAACTATAAGAGGCCTCCATCGATCTGTGCAAAAGGTTGGGGGGAAAAACATTTGGAATTAAGAAGATTTGTAGAGTAACACGGTTTTAGTGAATTCTTGAGTTTTTTTGTTTCTTTGTTTTCAGTTGATTAATGGATTAGATAGCTTGCAGTGTCTATTGGAAAAGTTAGTACAAGTTGTTTTTTTATTCTGTGTTGTGTTTTTTTTGAGTTTTGAAGCATTCCAACTAGTTTGTTAATTCTTTTGTTAAGTACCCTATCATTGGTTTGAACCAGGCAGGTTGAACAAATGGAGTCTTAGCTCATCATTCCATTGTCAATTTTGTACGGGCTCTTGGAATGGGTGAGGAGACTCCATGTACTATATGTTTGGGAGGAGGGGCCCTGGGAAGCTCATTTTCTATGTTTTCAATGATGTCCTAGGTGAGTCAGTTGAGCACAGTTAGGGATGACAAATCATTACAAGAAGATTACAACAAGTTGAATGCATTGGTTGCTTCAACTAAAATCTCATGGAGAGGTAGACACACATCTAAAGAAGCCCCAAGTCAAATTAGAAGATTGGGTGAGTTTCTTTGGCTGCTAAGAAAACAAACTCTTAGTCAGACTGTCCAAGTTGTGTCAAAATACTTGTTTTCAGGCATGGCTGTAGCAGTTGGTGTACAAAAAATCTAGGAGGAGAAGACCTTAGATATCTTGGAGTTCTCAATAAAGGGCATCTGAATCCTAAGCCCTTTAGGTGGCTTAATATAAACAAAAAGGCTTGACAAAGGCCTAATTGCTAGCAGCCTATTTTTGGGTGCAATTGGCATGCATGGTTTGATGAACCGGATTGAAGTACTGATGAAAAGTATAGGTGAAGGAGTAATATTGAAACCAATAGAGGTCCTAGTGGCCAGCCTCTCCATGGAGTAAAGTTCTAGTTGAATGTGTTTCAATTTGTGAAGATAAGACTAGGAGTGTCCTAGTAGCTAGATTGGTATTGAGCAGAGTTCGTTGTATTTCTTGTTGGTGTGCACTAGTTGAAGGAGTGGGATCTTGGGTAGAGATACCTAAAGAGTGTAGGGATAGTTAAGTACCCTATCAAGTCAAAACATTGGCCTAAAGAGACCCTAGTGAAGGATAGGGAGTGAGCAAGACAAAGTGTTACATCAATTAACAAGATCATTTTTTGGTAATTGTGTACATTATCATGTTGTCTTTACAGTGACTGTCCTCATTTGTTGAAGAAGAAAAGCATTAATGTGGTTCAATAGCAATACATTCAAGTGGAAATTACACAAGGGAATATCACTATGAGATGTCCTAAGTGTGACTGTCCTTGTCACAAATGAGGACATCTCACAGTGACTGTCCCTTGTGTAATTGCCACTTGAATGAGGACAGTCACTGTAAAGACAACATGATAATGTACACAAGTACCGTGAAGGTAGTCGCAAGTTAGGGCTGTTTCATTGCATACCCGAAACAATGAAGACATTACAGTCCACAAAATGTTTGTGCTTGAAAGATGAACAAATAAAATTAAACTTCTAAATAACCAAAGCCGCTAACAATAAATTCAACACAGATATGTCCTCATTTCTGGGTATTTTAGCTCTCTAACAGCTGAATACCAGATTACATAATAATGACAAAAGAAAAATAAACCCAACGTACTTAGAAATTGTAGCTGTGATTTCGCGGAAGGAATCTCTCTCGGCGCTGTTGAAAACACAAATGACAACGTTCTTGTTTTTTTTGCCCTTATATCCCGATGTGATTTCGTGGAGGGTTACGGTGCTGTTGAAAACACAAATGACAACGTTCCTTTTTTTTTTTGCTCTTATATCCCAACAACATCGCAATTGCAAGTTAGGGCTGTTTCACTGCACACCCGAAACAATGAAGACGTTACGGTCCACAAAACGTTTGTGCTTGAAAGATGAACAAATAAAATTAAACTTCTAAATAACCAAAGCCGCTAACAATAAATTCAACATAGATATGTCCTCATTTCTGGGTATTTTAGCTCTCTAACAGCTGAATACCAGATTACATAATAATGACAAAAGAAAAATAAACCCAACGTACTCAGAAATTGTAGCTGTGATTTCGCAGAGGGTTACGGCGCTGTTGAAAACACAAATGACAACGTTCTTGTTTTTTTTGCCCTTATATCCCGATGTGATTTCGCGGAGGGTTACGGCGCTGTTGAAAACACAAATGACAACGTTCTTATTTTGTTTGCCGTTATATCCTGATGTGATTTCGCAGAGGGTTACGGCGCTGTTGAAAACACACATGACAACGTTCCTTTTAAATTTTGCGCTTATATCCCGACAACGTCGCAATTGCGACAGTGACAAATGTATTGTCGTCGCGAATTGTGACGGTGTCGGGCTATATTTGGAAAAAAAAGAGCAAAACCACATGACATTTGCCTGCCGTCGCAAATGGCCGTCGCAATTTCACCCCAAAATAATTAGTGACGTGTCACTCCCCCATTTGGTCTGACTGCCACATCAGCAAACACCTCGGCACCCCGGCATGGACCCACAGCAACACCACCCGAAAGCATGCTAACCGTTGACGGTTTGTCGCATGGTCGCATGGGCTCGGAAGAGCCCATGCGATCATGCGACCAACCACATGATGCTACCCGATGACCGCTGGCGGCACTATCCACCGACCCCCTATGGACCATCACCTTGCTAAGAAAACTGGAACCGTTGATAGTTTGTCGCATGGTCGCATGGGCTCGGAAGAGCCCATGCGATCATGCTACTAGCCGCATGATGTTAGTCACTGACCGCTAGCGGCACCGTGGTTTGATCACTTACCGCTTGTGCATGATTTCATGCAGCTAGGAAGGCCCATGCGATCATGTGACCAATCGCTAGGTGTTAACTGATGACCGTCGACGTTGGAGTCTTGACTGTCGATCCCTTACTAACACCGCATCAACGGTTGTCGTATGATCTCATGGGATCGAAAGATCCCACGTGATCATGTGATAGCCGTCGGATCTTCCGCACTGGCACAGCCTTAGGCACCGGGACCCGCTTGATTGAAGTTGCACGCTTAGGGCCGAAAACACAGAAGGGGTGTCGAAAAAACAGAGGGTTTTCGAGCGAAGGTCGAAAACACATCAAATTTTTCAGAGTGGAGAGGTCGAAAACACACTGAACCTGCAGAGAGGAGGTCGAAACACACTAAGTTTTTGACACTTGAGCAGAAAACACACTGGACTCTCGACATTAAAAGGCAAAAAACACAGAGAGTTTCGACACTTGAGCATTTCACTTGGAAAATAGGGCTGTGGCTGAAAATGAATGAGAGGGAAATTTTTGGGCAACAATAAGCTAGAAAAGTTAGAAACCTCCATTCTATGACTTTTACGCATTTTTTTCACTTCCCTCAGAAAACTCTCTTCTCTCTCATCCATCATTCCTTTAATCCCTTCATCCTATAGTTCTTCTATTGTCTCTTTATATTCATCCTCTATTTTTGGATTTTTTTGCAAACTCACTAATGTATTTCAAGTCTCATTCCTCACTTCATTCTTGAAATCTTTTATCATTTTCTCTATCCTTCTAGGGTTCATCCTTCTTTGAAACATCTCTCCCATCCTTAGGTGCAACTATCTCAACTCAATGATCTGATTACAAGGTTTTAATTATCTCTCACTCAACAATCTATTGAAAACACTTACAACCTACCTCCACTTGATGATCTGTTCACCCATGGATGCATCAACAACTCATTCAAGGTTCATCACTACCAATGATCCCTCTCTAAGCCATCTTGCGCAAGTCCTCTACAATTGTGGGAAAACTCCGCCACCCACAAAAAATGCATCTAGGGCTTTGCAAGATCATGAATAAGGATACACTAACAAAAGAATGAGAACTTGCTCTGATACCATCTAACGTAGTCACATATGAAGGGACCTCAAAGAGATTAGTCCACACCATGCAACTCGAGACACATAGTGGAAAGTGTTAGAGTAATAAAGTGTTTACTTATTAATTAAATCATATTGATTTAATTACTAAGTCACTTATTATCTCTTTCTACTTAAGCTAAACTTTAGGCATATAATAATTAATTAATTTATTAATTATTATTGTGCAACCTAGGTTTTACCCTTTTAGGGTTTCAGATCTCCTTTTAGAAGGATTGATCTCCTCTTGTTTTCATAACTTTGTAACAAATTATTTATTATTGAATTGCAACTTTTATTTTTGCACATCAATGATTTCTCCTCTCTCGTGGATCAATGTGTTTAGAACTCTCTAGCTTCTTACTTCTCTCTCTTTTTGTGATAGGTGTTTGTGTACAGGTGTTCTTGGGAGCTATGGGTTTTTTACTCATCAACTCCAACATGACATAAAAGCTTCAGATCTATTTTCCCCTATCCTCTTCTTAAGAGATTTAGCTATGTTTGTCAGATTTGTGTTTTCAAAGGGTTTTATGTTGGATCTGGGGGGACCTCTCTTTCTGGTCATCTTGGCCTCAAATGAACCTCAATTGCATTCATAGCACCCAAGAGCCCCTAATTCCATATAAATTTTATCCATTTTGGATAAAGTTGGAATCTGTGGCAATTTTTTTTTTGCAACTAGCCTTGGCACAGATCCTGAGTTAGTCACTAGCTTTTTGGAGTATTTTTGGCTCAAACGGACCTCACCGTTGAGCTCGTAGCATCCAAAAACCCCCATTTCCATAAGACACATATGATTTGGATAACGTTGCAGTTTGTAGCAAATTTTTTTATGTACCATGGTCGTACAACCTTGGCATGCAAATTGAGGCATAGTATGACAATTTCAAAAAAAAACTTTTTTTTGGTTTGGGCGGACCCACCCAGTGGCCACCCAATAGCCGCTAGTAGGCGGGCCATGATGACCCCATGGTTATTGTTGACAGTCACCATCGGGAAGGTCATGGTGATCTCATGGTCACCACTAGTATGACCATCAGGAGGGCTGTTGTGACCCCTTGGTTACCACCGAGTGAGACCGCCAGCAGGCTTAACCGCCAGGCGGGACCGCTAGTAGTTTCTGAAACTGCCAGCCCTCTTTCCACCAACACGGTCATATGGCAAGGACTAGGAGCCAGCCACCAACCCAGGAGCTAGCCCCCTGGTCACCACATGACCATGGGCTAGATTTTTTCAGCCCCTAGGTGCTTTTTTGCAGTGAAAACCATTTGGTTGTCAAATTTAGCCCATTGATTTGCTAACGTCAACATATGTCAGCATCATTTTGACACCATTTTTGGGCTCTTCAGAGCACTCTAAGTTTTTCTCATAACTTGAGCATACGGTATCAAATCGGGCAAACAAGATATCATCAAAAAGTTGGTTCCGAGATTTATCCTGATATGGAGGTTTGAATTTCTAAATTTTCTTTATTGATGGTTTTTTCTACTGTCAAAGCTAGATGTTCAATTTTGCACTCCTAGGATCTCTTTCCTTTGAGGGATGACTCATCTTTGGCTATTATTTTGTTTCATTAGCCTTGGCTCTTCTTTGAGAAGTGTATGCTTCACTTTTGTAACATTCTTTTATGCAAAAACACTAAGATAAAGTGTCATTCTATTGCATGTATGAGATCTTGCACATGTTCATGCTCTTTGTACTCACACTCTATTATAAAGTGTCAGGGGGGTTTGACATTTGCCTTTGTTTTCTATCTTCTTTTGTCATGTGAGCATTCTTCCAATGACATTAGCCTCAAGTATCTCTTATTTGTGTTTGTACTCTCTCTACACCTTCAGTGGTCTTGGTTCTTCATCATGCAGTTCATATTGGATGTCCTTTTCAGTGTACTTGTCATAATCCCTTGTCAACATTATGGGGGGTTTCTACTATTGGCTCTTCTGGTTCCTTGGTTTGATAGTGTGAGCTATGTATTCAATATTTGTTCCTATGTACTAGGCAGATGGATTAGCTGGGTACCTATGCATTCCTTTGAGACAAATCATTTACCATATGGACACTCTTCTCTTTCCTAATTTTGGAAGCACTCTTCTAGGTTTGATTGATCAGCTCCTTAGACTTTGATATTTTTATGCCATCTGTATCTTCAAGTTGATGTGTTTTCCTTTGTTTGCCTCCTAATTTGAGTAATGTCATTTGAGGGCACTCATGCAGATTACAGTATTCAGTATCTTCGACTTCAGTTGTTTTCCTTTGTTTGCCTCCTTATTTGAGTAGTGTCATTTGAGGACACTCATGTAGATTACAGTCTTCTCTACCTGGTCATATTTCAGTGGATGATCTTCAGCTCAGCAGTTACTTCTTGACATAGTTTGTAGCTTCCCTCTTCAGTGATGTTCTACATGTTCATCATTGTTCCCATTTTCTAGAACATTCCTAGTTTTGGATGCTTCTTTAGTCCTTCAGACTGGCCTTTGTCTCTTTTTGGAGTACAATTTTTCCCATGTGGTTTTCTCTATTTCTCCACTTTATAGAGACTCTCTTTTGTACTTGGGTACCTTTGATCAAGCCTTTTATTGTTGGGACCCATTTGCTTTCAGTAGTTCTTTCTAGGTTTTTAGGTTCTCCCAAAGTTCATCTTAAGGGGGGGTGCTAGAGTAATAAAGTGTTTACTTATTAATTAAATCATATTGATTTAATTAATAAGTCACTTATTATCTCTTTCTACTTAAGCTAAACTTTAGGCATATAATAATTAATTTCTTTATTAATTATTATTGTGCAACCTAGGTTTTACCCTTTTAGGGTTTCAGATCTCCTTTTATAAGGATTGATCTCCTCTTGTTTTCATAACTTTGTAACAAATTATTCATTATTGAATTGCAACTTTTGTATTTGCACATTAACGATTTCTCCTCTCTTGTGGATCAATGTAGTCAAACCTCTCTAGCTTCTCTCTCTTACTATGATAGGTGTTTGCGTGTAGGTGTTCTTGGGAGCCGTGGGTTGTTTACTCATCAACTCCAACAAAAATAATCAGTAGCATGAACAACAATGAACTGGAACATGCAATACCGAATCTTTGCAGTAATGAATTTACATATAATTGTCCAGAAACATGAAGGCTTATATTCTAGGCATACATGCTTGATTATAGATCACTATATTAACTATATTACTCCTTGAACCTTCATGATGTTAGTCCATTGAGAGCTCCCAACTAAAAGAACAAGTACATGAATATATACAATGTTCAGAAGAAACAAGTCAGCCATGGAAGATCACACTCTCTAAGGTGAGGAAAACATAACGTCCATATGTAGGTTAGGACCCAAATAAAAAGAACACCTCCAAAAGGATTTGAAATAAAGTTAAAACCCATAGGGAGGTCGACCAAGGGATTAAGAACATTGAACGATGCTCCAAATAGATTCACAAACCAAGGAATAGGTTTGTAAGATCGAAAAACTTCATCAGGCTATGAAACATGAAGAATAAATAGGTCTGACACAAAATCCAAGAGATTACCTAGAAGAAATGGATCAAGATCTGAATCTAGATGTAGATTAAGCATAATGCCAATAACATGCCACAAGGGTCACAAGAGAAACTGAAAAAACTTGAGGAAATGCCACAACAAACATAGAAACAAGAAAAAACTAGAAAGGTAATATTTTTGGTTGATGCAAGATTTCCAAGAACCAAGGATGCTCTTGCATCAAATTTTCATATTTCTCATGATGACATACCTTGACATCCCATATTCTTTTTCAATTTTTGTAAATGGATTATGAATGTACCTCCTTTAAGTGTTCCTACACTATGACCTCCTTGGTATTCTTTAATCTTTCTTCTGATCTCTATAAAGTCAAAAGTTGCATATCCCCTTTGTAATTTTTCCTACAATTTTAAAGCCACTTCAGTGTCTTTTGCCCTAGCATTTGTGTAGGTCCATTTCATCTCTTGCATTAGCCTTTTCCCTCTCAATATTCTTAAAGGACCTTTTAAGTAACTATCTTTCAGCATTGCTTTTACATGAAACACATGCTTCTTTTTCTACTTGTCAGTTTTTTAGATTGATTCACATGGACACTAGCATGCCGTGAGGATGACCACATGTTGCACATTTGTGCTTGACATCTTAACATTAAAATTTTTACTTATGATTATTTCTATAACTATCACCTACCTTGGTTGGTGGAAATAGCTCAAAATCTTCTATAACATCTCTAAAGCCTCCTTTCCCCTCAAGTATTACTTTTAAACCCATATTTTTATACCATTCACCCTCTCTTGGTTGCTCTCAGCTCTTTCTTAGGGACTTGACTAAGGCTTGTCTCTACATAGTCCCAAACATTTTTCCTCTCTTACATGTCTATAGGTTTATTGGAAGCATTCAAATGCATGAGGATTTTCTTATGTTTTTTTCATTTCCTTTTTATGCATTTCTGTCATTTAATACATTTTATTAAATTTTTGGCTTTTGGGTTTTGCAAGTTATTTAAAGAAAAAACCTAGGTTTTTACAAAATTTTGAGCCCTTATTTTTTATCCATATGGAACTACAACATGTTGGTGTCCTTGCTAGAGACTCTCAAATTTGGAATAAATACTCTCTATCATCTAGTCTTCCTATTTTTGTAACCAAAATCTTCATTTTCTCTATCGACAATATATATCTTCACCAGTTTAGCTAGTTGGAGATATGTGAATGTGTGTTGTGAAATTGGATCTTAATGGAACAAACTCTCCTTTCCATTATATCAGATTTACTCTACTACAATGTCATACCTTGAGATCCCATATTCTCTTTCAATTCTAGTATGGATTATGAATGTGCCTCATTTACATTTGTCTACAATATGAAATCCTTGGTATTCTACAACCTTTCTTGTGATGTCATACCTAAGACCTCCATTTAAATCAGATATATTCTTATCTAGGTTTTGTTCTAGAGATAAACTTACATTGACTATTATTTGGTATTTCAATCAGATATATTCTTATCTAGGTTTTGTTCTAGAGATAAACTTACATTGACTATTATTTGGTGCTTTAAATTAATTTCCTTCACATTCATCCTCAAATGAAATTTCAAATATCTCACTTTGTTTATAGATCTACAATACAAATGTTTTACTCTCTTGTTGATATCTTCTTTAATGGTTATATCAATGATTGCATTGGTTACATGTAGTGCTAGATATGTGGACCAAGATGGTGCACAAAAAGGAGGTAAAAAGTGTCTACTTTTTTTTTTTCTTCCGAAATAAGTTAAACTTAAAATTGGAGAAGGAATTTGAGATTCATGCACTCAAAATTTGAACACACCAAAAGGAAAAAAATTGTAGTACTTTGAATCTAGTTTCTAAACTATTATTAAATTTTAAAAAAAATTGACAAGATTAAGAGTATCACACGTTTCATGCACACAAAAGTACTTATGTCTATTTTTCAATAAACCATAACATAGTGCCTAGTGTGAATGCCTCATGTTTTTTAGTTGCATTTAATATTTTGAAAAACCCATTAGTAGAAATATAGTCAAGAGTGAGTACTAGAAGTTGTATATATTTTTTGTAATTTTTATTGAGTATTTTTAAAAAGATTTTTCAAAGTGGATGCATCTTGAAAATCACATCACTAAGCACACATGTCACATAATTTGCACCAAAATAATTGAAAACATATATTTCTTTCCAATATGTAAATAATGAAGTGAGAATAGTATTATATAATTTTTTAAAATTATCATAAGTAGGTCAAAAGTTATAAAGAGAAATAAACACATCTTAGAAATATAGACATTAGTAAAAGAACTTTTCTCCCCCCTTCTCTCTCTGAAGCTAAAAAGGAACTAATTTATCAATTTGAACTTGATTTGTGGAGGCCATTACCTATCGAACACTCACAAGAAATCAGTTTTTTCAAAAATAAATAAGTATTAACCAAGTTGTATGTTTTCTATGTTTAAAATAAGCATAAATTGCCTACGTTATGTGAAATTAGTAATGTTCTTGTGTTCTAGCTTGGTATTTCCAAGCCATAATGCATGTGCATTATTTGTATTTTCTAATAATATGCTTGAATTTTGCTTGTTTTTTACCATTTGACCACTTTTGTTGCACCATCTTGGTGCATACGCCTTGTTCTAGATTTGACATCTACTTAGATTCTATAATGACTAGATTAGTAGACATGCAAAATTAAGGACTTCAACATAATTCTTCCATAGGGAAATTTTCATGTCTAAAGCACTTGATTAGCTTGGGGAACTCTCTTGTTGAATGATTATGTTAATAATTGTACTAGTTACATATAGTGTTCAAGATATTAAATCTTATTATATATTATAATAATTTGATTAGTGGACTTCCAAAGTTAATCTTATTGATGCAATTCTTCAAATAGGAATTTTTCTTCATGTGCAATGCACTTGATTAGCTTGGGGAACTCACATGGATTGGAAATCCTCATTGGTACAAGTCAAATGCTGTATTATGTTAGATTTTTGTCCATCTCTTTTATTGGTGGCTTTTTAGTTATGAATAACATATTGTTTCTAATAGACATCTTATGTCATAATTGATTTTAGACCTTCAAGATTCATCCTTGCCCCCTCTTTTTGAACACTATATCTTATGTTTTATATTATCACTTTGTTTTCCCAATTATAGTTCCTAGTATTGTTAAACACCAAAAAACTACCTTTATACATTTTGATCACCAACTTGATGAAAATACACTAGGATCCTCAAAACTAGACTTTGTTTAGCCTTTGTTATCAATAACCCAATTTTGTGTGTTAGCTTCTTCACCAATGCCATTTTATCTTGAAACCTTGTAGGATTTTCTCTATTCCACCCATTTCAATCATAAAACTAGTGTTGTTCATTTTCTTTAGTAATCATAGGTTTAACACGAATTGTAGGAATACCCATATGCTAACAAATATTGATTAATATGGTAAGTGATACTATAATTTTTTTTATACCTAAAATGAAAGAATACAAACTAAATATGATTATGTTGATAAAATTAATACACTAATACAAAAGAAAACATAAAAATTACAAACTATAAGAATTCCAAGTTTATCTAGAGGAAACCTTGTATGAAAAAATTCACCACCAAAAAAACCCAAGCTTGTATTAGACTTTAGAAATAGTCTACAAAATAACAATCACTTATCCTCTTGATAGTAAATTGATGACAAGAGATTAATAATAAAAGAACCATACCATCCTCAATATCATGTGCCAAATGCATAAAAATTCTAAAAAATACAAACCATCAAATGGTATACAAAACAATATAGAAAAATTCAATGCCCCATAGTCATTCTTAAGAAATCATAATTATAAGTGATGCTTCTTACAACCTTTAAACATCTTACACCTCTGTTACATGTCATATATGTTTTCATAGTATTAAAATTGATCATATTAATGAATTTAATTTAGAAGACTTAGGATCTGCAAGGTAATTAAACAACCTACTCCTAAAATTCTTCTAATTGACATGTACATTACAAAGACATAAAGGGGATCTAAAAATAATTTGAAGGCCTTTAAAAAGACAATGGAACACTAGGCCCAACAATGGAGCTATGAATAACAATTATCATGATAATTTAGAGTCAACTAATGTGGTCCTAGCTCTGAACATCACATATGAAAACAATATCACTAGTTGGTGGAAGTTACATGACACATCCTCTCGCTCTTAGGTAAATTGTGCCAAAATGGGAAAGATCTTAAAAAATGTCCAAGATGATTCTCAACCAACTAGGAAATTTTTTTGAAACAACTCTGACACCATTAATACAACCATATTAGTAGATATATTTGTATTCCATGATCAAGAGACTAACAAAATAGACAATTGAACTTATGATGCACAAGTATTTCAATGTAGAAGGGGTGCCTAAAAAATTGAGGAACCAAAAGAAAGGACCATCCACAATATCTACTCCACCCAAAAAAGGTCTTCTACCACCTAAACCCAATGCTAGTAACTACTCAACTCCTCCTAAAGGATCTCACAATGAACAAGACAAATATATTCAAAATAGGGTTAATTGGTTTATTGGGGAATCTTATTAAATCACAAAAAAGTTGGGAAATACAAGTACCACCATGACACTTCTTGATGCATTGGTAAGCTCACCTGGTCAAAATGAAGAACTCTTGAAATGGCTTGTTCAACCTAATCATTTAAAAAGTCAAGCCAAATTTTCTATGAATGAGGAAACCAATGTAGTGTAAGTACCTATTGGAACACAAACACCACTGAGAGGGGGGGTAAATCAATGGTTACTTGAAAACTTGATCTTTTAAACTTTTACAAGCTTTTCAATTTTTACAATTATAACATGAAGTTATGGAATAAGAACCCAAAATGAAAGAGGAACAAATTAAACAATATATATAATGGAAAACCCCTTAGGGTAAAAAGCCACTTTGAATCTGAATCTTTATTAGCCTCTTGGGAAAAAAATTTAGAGCTACAACTCTGGGAAGCACCAACACCCTATTTTAGAGACACCTATCTCAAGGAACACCAATCCCTTATATCTGAAGCACCAATTTCAAAATTTAATAAGCACAACTTCTAACATGAAAAAATTGACTTTAAAAATCATAGGATCATCTCTGTTACAATACAAATCATGAATCAAGAGTTCAACTCCAAGTTGAACACATAAAGGAGGATACATTTCTCTTCTTCTCTCTCTTACTTATTCTCTCTACATCAACAAATTACACCAAATCATGCAAAATTCCTTACAATGAATATGTCAGATAAAAAATCTATAATTAGACTTAAAAAATTGATTTGAATGCAAGAGGATGACTTGAATTAATTTCTTTCAAACTATCAACTTTCTTGAAGTGATAAACCCTTATTTCTCTTCAAAACATCAAGTACCCAAATATGTTTTATTTTTCCATTAAAAGATTTGATTAAATATTGATGTGAATGACTCAAATAGAAATATACAACCCTTCTACAACCTTTAATAAACTTCTTTAATCAAAATAAAATCACAAATAGAAAAATAGAAACATAAAGCATTGCCGTCATCTTTGTTGCGATATAAACTTTCTGCAATCTGTCTGATATACTTGACATTAGGTACCACTCCAGAAAATTTTATCCAATCCACCTATTGTACATTTTAAAGGAATGTATCCTCTACTTATAAACAAAGGAAGTTGAAATTTTTAGGTCTATAACATACCCTAAATTGTAATTAGAGCAAAACCGACCAAAAATGGTTATAATTGCCTACAACAGTCTTGGTTGAAATTGCTTTTCTCTATCCAAACACGTGATCTCCAAAATATGACGCATACCCATTTCATTTTTACCTAGTGCCTTCTCGAAAAGGTGTAATATTTGGGGTATTAGTTAACACATAATATGTTCAAATTCATTTAGACCGAAACTAGGTAGTTATGAAATTATAATTGATTTAACACTCATAATCAACATTAAGTGTCATATACTTAACCCTTTATCAACCAACTCAATAATGATATAATAAATGAATTAGGATATTAATAATATTATGGTAACCACCTCTTGATCACTTTAATCAACTTCTACCATGATGTTAAATTTTCATCTTGTGTACTATTATCATTAGAATTGTACCTTGTGTACTATAGACACAACTATCTGAAAGATCTGACATGTATGTCTTATTGACATCAATGAAAATAACCAAATACTAAATACAAAAGGTTAAACATACTCCCCCTTTTGCATTGATGTCAATACCAACTTCTGCATGTACCTATCACCTATATGTCATGTACCTGTGAAGAACACTTGCATAGATTTCATCAACATATAATCAACATTACAAATTCATTAACATGTTATGATTTCCTCATTATTTTTCTCCCACTTATACATAAATGAAAAAGGAGATATACCAAGGTTTCAGTGTGAAAAATAATCACAAATGCTCCCCTTGAAACCAATCACACACTACTTAACTTGTGCAAGAGAAGAGAGGGATATAACCCCCAATCTCATTCTTAATCTTTGAAACACATCTTTTGAGAGATATTTTTTTTAATATGTTAGCTAACTGATCTGTCTATTTGTCTCTTATAATCTATTCTTGAGGATAATATTTCTTGAATCTTGAACCCGTAGACTTTGTACATGTTGGTTCAGGTGTTCCCATTTGATTTTTTATATCTTCTTCACTTTCTTCAACTTTATTATCTGATTTGTTCAAGTGATTATCATTTTCATGAAGGAGAGTATTATCTTTATCCTCCATAACTGCATTCACTTGTCCCATAAGAAAAACATCTTCATGATTGTTAGTATTTGTGATATCTTTTAAGTTGTATACATCCCCTTTAGATATTTTACCTGATGCAACCAAATGTCCTGATTTAAATTTGATTTGACAACCATGATCATCAACACAACTTCATATCCATTATCAAAAATTTGACTAACACTTGAATATTTTACTTCAATCCTTCAACACAGTACACATCATGAATAGATATTTTGTCACTAAGCATCAAAGAACCCAAACCTTTAATTTGCCTCGAAGAATTATCACCAAAACTCACACTACCACCTTTGTAGTTAATTAATTTGTCAAACATTGTTTTATCACCCGTCACATGTCTAGAACAACCACTATCAATTATCCCAAAGTCCTTTTCTTCATAATGTAAATCCATTTGAACAACCATAGAATTATTAATGTTAGGCTTCCATTTCTTAGTTACTTTAGTGTCAAATTCTTTATCAACTTGTAGTCTAGTATAAGATTGATCATTTTGAAATAACTTACTCATGCAATTCCTCATAACATGACCGAAGAGATTACATTTTTAACACCTTAGACCATTAATTTTAGGAAAGGAATAACCAAAATGAAACTTTTAAAACCTCCTTGACATATATTTGCAATAACTTATTCTATGTCCATATTGATGAGACATGAAGCAATACCCATCAAAGAAAGAAGTGAACCCGTTTGGAGATCTTTTACCCATGAATAAAGTTCTTGATATAACCTGATTTTTATCATTAGGAACTTGATTAAAATATTCATTTTTACCTGCATTTGAAGTGGTATTATGTTGATCTATGTCCTTGCTCCCATATTTGAATATCTCAAATAAAGATTTATCTTTCTTGTCACTAGAGCATTGTCCAAGTTCAAAACCAATTCGAGTCAGATCATCAGTTCTTCTTTGTTTCCTTAACATGTCACCCAAATTATTATTCTCATGTTTTTCTAACTTATTTTTATATGAAACTACTTCATTCATTAACCTTGTACATTCCTAATCTTTAGTACTTAACTCTTCCATAGTGACAAAGACAATTCTCTTTTGTTCCTCAACTTATAATTTCAAATCGGTAACTTGTTGATTTAATCCCTTAATTTATTATTCAAAGTTATCTTTTTTCTTTATGAATTGATTTTTTTGAACACTTAAATTCCTTTTTAATTCCTTGATCTTTTTAAGTGCATAAAGAAATTCACATTCTAAATCTACTTCAACAAGTTCAACATCATCATCACTATCTGATTCTTGAGAGGTAGTTTCTATAGCCATAACTAAAACTTAATTTTAATCAAATTCAAAGCTACTAGATTCACTATCTAATACATAGCAATTAAATTCTTCTTCTTCTTCTTAAAGAACTTCTTTTTGTTATAGAATTTATTTTTACTTGATTTCTCTTACTCATCATGTACTTCGTCATGACTATTATAAGGACATTTAGATGCAAAGTGTCCTATTTTACCATAATTAAAGAATTTGAAAGGAAGTTTACCTTTGTATTTACCTTCTCCTTTCTTTCATTTCCTTGAGATATGTGCTTCAAGAACATCAAGTTCTTCTGATTCTTATGAGACTTGCTTTACCTTCTTTACTGCTTTGAATGCTGCTTCTTTTCTTGTGGATTCTTGCTTGCCAAACTTTCTCATTTCATAAGCTACAAGTGCTCCATGAATATATTCCATTGTATATTTTTTAATGTCCCTATTTTCTTATATGGAATATATTTTATAATCAAACTTATCAGGAAGAGATCTTAACACTTTCTTTACAACATCAATATCATCAATTATTTCACCAAGCCCTCTTATACCATTCACAGTTTCATCTATCTTAAGGAGATAGTCTTCTTCCTTTTCATCATCTCCCATTTTTAGATCTTTAAGTATTGTATCTTTTCTTCTTTAACTCTACCATTACCGATAAGTTTTTTTTAACTTTTCCCATACTTCTTTTAGAATATTTGCAATTCATAGCCTTAACAAACACATCTTTAGATAAATTGTTAAGTATTGCAAATTCAGCTTTCATATCAATTTCATACTTCTTATTTTCATCAAGATCTATAGGTAAATTATTAGAAACATTATAACCATTTTCAGCTAATTCCGAAACATCAATATTAATAAACAACAAGTATGTTTGCATCATAACTCCCCAAAAAGCATAATCCGATCCATAAAAAATAGGAACCTTTAAAGAACTATCATGAGCCATTGTAGATAAGTATTCCACTCAACCAAAATCTACCCAAAGTTGTTAAAATTGATGTAGGGAACCTTTCTCTTATACCACTTGTTGGAATAGAAACACCACCGAGAGGCGGGGGGGCGGGGGGGGGGGGGGTGGGGGGGGTGAATCAATGGTTACTTTGAAAACTTGATCTTTTAAACTTTTACAAGATTTTCAATTATTACAATTATAACATGAAGTTATGAAATAAGAACCATAAATGAAAGAGGAAAAAATTACACAATATTTATAGTGGAAAAACCCTTAGGGTAAAAAAACCACTTTGAATCTGAATCTTTATTAGCCTCTTGGGAAAAAATTTTAGAGCTACAACTCTGGGAAGTACCAACAACCTGTTTTAGAGACACCTATCTCAAGGAACACCAATCCCTTATATCTGAAGCACCAACTTCAAAATTTAAGAAGCACCAACTTCTAACATGAAAAAATTGAGTCACAAATCAAAGGATCATCTCTGTTACAATACAAATCATGAATCAATAATTCAACTCCAAGTTGAAAACATAAAGCAGGATACATTTCTCTTCTTCTCTCTCTTACTGATTCTCTTTACATCAAAAAATTACACCAAATGATGAAAACTTCCTTAAAATAAATATATCAGATTAAAAATGAATAATCAGACTTAAAATAATATATTTGAAT
The DNA here is from genome assembly GCA_027943335.1 of Chamaecyparis obtusa. Taxonomy (NCBI): domain Eukaryota; kingdom Viridiplantae; phylum Streptophyta; class Pinopsida; order Cupressales; family Cupressaceae; genus Chamaecyparis; species Chamaecyparis obtusa. The sequence continues at coordinate 84,893 of BSBK01007333.1, read as the reverse complement.
GCAACATGATGACTTGAATTAATTTAGTTCAAACTATCAACTTTCTTGAAGTGATAAACCCTTATTCTCTTCAAAAAATCAAGTACCCAAATATGGTTTTTTTTCCATTAAAAGATTTGATTAAATACTAATGTGAAAGACTCAAAAATAAATATATAAACCTTCTACAACCTACGGTAAATTTTTTTAATGAAAATCAAATCACAAACAACAAAATAGAAATATAAATCATTACCCTCCTCTTTGTTGTGATATATACTTCCTGCAATCTGTCTTATATACTTCACATTATGTACCACTCTTGAAACTTTTATCCAATCCACCTTTTGTACATTTTAAAGGAATGTATCCTCTATTTATAAACCAAGGAAGTCAAAAATTTTAGGACTGTTACATACCCCAAATTGTAATTAGACAAAAACTAGCCAAAAATGGTTATAACTGCCTGTAACAGTCTTGGTCAAATTTTTTTTCTCTCTTCAAACACATGATCTCCAAAATATGACTCAAAACTATTTCATTTTTTCCTATTGCATTTCTGAAAAGGTATAACAGTTTGGGTGTTAGTTAACTCTTAATATGTTCAAATTCATTTAGACCGAAACTAGATAGTTATGAAATTATAATTGATTTAACACTCATAATCAACATTAACTATTATATACTTAACCTTTTATCAACCACCTCAATAATGATATAATAAATGTAGTAGGACATTAATAAAATGATGGTAACCACCTCTTGATCACTTTAATCAACTTCTACCATGATGTTAAATTTCCATCTTGTGTACCATTATCATTAGAACTATACCTAGTGTAATTTGAACACAACTATATGAGAGATATGACATGTAAGTCTTATTGACATCAATGGAAATAACTAGAGACCAAATACCAAAGTTTCAACGGTACCAAGAGAAAGTAAATACACCTCCCTTTTTTTTTAGTATTAAAAATGTGGGGAACACTTACCCAACTGCCTTGTAGACTCACCAACTTATGGAAAAGTGATGCATTATTCATATCACTAAATCTTGGTATGATTCTTTTCAAGGAAAATAATAAGGTGTAGTGTTATAAGTAGTATTTTCCATTGCACGAAAAGATCAAGTTGTCAATGCCCAATACAACCACTAGACTTATAGAATCTACAAGAGGTGGTAAAGCCATGTCATGAATGTCACGAGGGATGTTGGCATGCTACCAAAAAATCTCTTCCTATCGTCACTCACCGTGGTCTATGTAGATTCAAACTTGTGACCAAGCTCTGATACCATTTGTTACAAGTAGTGGTTGTCTTTGAAACAAAAGATTGACTTGTCAATTCCCAATACAACCACTAGACTTATAGAATCCACAAGAGGTAGTTAAGCCATGTTGTGAATCATTTGAGGGACACTAACATATTATCAATAGTTACAACATTATAAAATTGAGGCTTAGGAACTAAAATATGTATACATCCAACTTGGAGCAAACCCCCGCATTGCACAATATATTGACATTTAAGTTGTTCATTCTTGAAGTTTATGGTATTCTTTTAAGAAAAAAATTGGTTAAAAGTATAAGAGGCTACATTGCTACTGATTTCTCAGTATTTGGCTCGTTTAGAAATAGTTGGATAACCAAATTCATTTAGATAGAGAACCTAGGTTGAAGTTGTAATACCCCAAAAATGGGCTATAAGTTCATTAATCTTCTATATCAACACATCGAATGAAATCGACATCAAAGTCCTAACCTAAGGCACATCTGAGCATCATCGAATCCTAATTGATTATCATAAATTCTGCATCGGGGGATATTCCTAATAATATTCCTAATTATCTTAATTATCTTTAATTTTATAATTATTTGGCGATAAATCATATTTATCCTAAAGTTTGATTAATTAAATATTCTAAATATTTAATTAATTAAATTTAATATTGCCACTTAATTATTTAATTGAATTTAATTCCATTATTCCTAATTATGATATTTAATTTTGACAATAAATCCAAAATCTCACAAATAATTGATTAAATATTTTATTTAATTAATTAAATCATTTTGTCAATTTTTAATATTGTAATTTTGAATAAAAGTTTGAAAAATAATTGATTAACCCATAAATCAATTGTTTTATTTTTCAAAATCAGTTAAGTTGAGAATAAATCACTTTATTTATTTATTAATTCATAATTATCCATGTGCACAATCAAAGAGCAGTTAAACTCCAAATCAAAAAATCAATGCAAGTTATTGACTTTTTGGAACTCAACATCATTTTTGAGTTTTAAAGTTGATCTAAAACTTCTAATTTGAGTTAAACTCTGATTTGCATGTTTTTGTGAATTAAATTATCTTTATTTAAAAATAACTCAAAAATCAACCTGAGTTATTTGAGTGATTTATGGCTTTTATCCATGCACCTCCAAAGCCCTAGATTTCTATAAATTAAGGCTTCAGCTCATCTCAAATCATCTCATAATTTTGTGAGCTTACTCTGCCAAAGTCGTCTACGAATTGCAGAATTGGAATTTGGAGAATCAAAGCTTATTGCGAATCAAGGCTATTGTGAGATCAATTTGGTTTTTTACATTCATTTAGTTTTCATATCATATCATTGTTAGATCAATTCATAGCATATCAGTGTTTACATATCATAGATTTCATATCAAGTTTTTTTCATCTTATTGCATCTAAAATCCAAAAAAATAGATTAATTGCATACATCTCATATCTAGATCAATTGCATTCAAATCCTTCATTTAGGTGTCGTCTAGGTCACTAACCTTGATAACAATCTGAGAACATCAATCTCGCACCTATTAGAAGGCAGTAAATCACCTGGTTAGTTTAGCTTTCAATTCATTGCACGATTTTGTTTTTGCTAACCTCTAATGTTTTACTGAAGTGTTGTGTCTACAGATCAGGTACAATTTTCACACACACATTTTTGGCGCCCACCATGGGGCCCTGAAATGGGTTTCCAATTCAATTCTATCAATTTATGTCTTTTTATCCTCAGTTTCTGTGCAAAATTACAATTTTTAATTTATGTCTGTACAATCTTCATACGAGTTTCTGTCAAAAGTCATTTCGCACTGGACCCATTTTCGTACAACAATTTATTGGATCAAGAATCATGCCAGACTATACACACTGTCGTCTAGAAATTCAACTATCGTTTCATCATACACCAGTGTCATACGAGTTTTTGGACTGTTGTCTGGGAGCATACCTAGCGTCGTACGAGTTTCTCACTGTCATCTGGTAGCCTACCCACTGTCGTACGAGTTTTGGTACCAGATTTCAATTGTCATTTCATTTTTGTAGGCAGTTTGTCAGATTTGATTTTTGGATTTTGACTGACAGCTAACCCTAACAATTGAAATTTACTATTTCTGATTGACTCCTGCTAGTTTTGATTGGGAAAAGTGCAAGAATTGCTAAAAATCAGGTTAAAATCTACTAAGCGCGTTGCGAGGATCCCAAGTATTCTCCTTCATCTAATAATATTTCAATTTGGGGCTCTTATGTGTCTGGCTTGTGTGCATCTTTTCATGCTTTTGTCTATTTCCACACACTTGCATAATTGATACTAGGTTGTGACCCCTTAAAGATTCATTAAGTAGTCTTAGATACTTGTGATTGATCTTGATTGCTATTTTGGGTTATTGGACTTGCTAATCCATCGACCCCTCATTCCACCCCATGGTTGCAAGGTCAGCGCCACATTAAAGGGGAGGGGTCAACATGATAGAAGCGTTAAGTGTTCCACTTGGCAACCCATTTGTGCTTTTAGGAACTCACTTGTTTTCTAGGTTGGGGACTCATTTTCAGCTTGTGTGAGGTGTTAAGTGTTCCACCTTGTGGACTCATCTCATATTTACTTTAAGCGTTAAGTGTTCCTCTTTCTGCTTTTTGGGTACTTTTGGTAGATTTTATTTTGGAAATATATCTGTGAAAACATAGTAATTAGGCCCTATGAACACTATTTGTGGTTCTTGAGAGATTGGATTCCCAGTGAAATCCCTCTTGACGACAGAATCCTTGTAGGTAGGGAGGATACTTAGTGCGTCTCACATTCTACTTGGTCCACGCATCTTCCCTTATTGATTGATACATTCTCTCTCTGGAGGGGTTGATAGATCACGTGGGGTTGATATCATAGACCTTGGTGAGATAATCTTCATCTTAGCGTGTCAGATTTATCTACCTGCTTTCTTTGGGTTAAAAGTGAAAAGGTGTGAAAACCTTGGATCTGGAGCCAAGTCCCCTTGTGGTACAATACTGTGAGTCATCTTTAGAGAGGGTTAACATAAGTCTAGAGCGAAATGATGAACCTATCGAGTCTGATCCACCTATGGCTGAATTAGACTCCCATGATAACATTGAGCCTATTCACAAATTGAATGTCTTAAGTTGTAATATCACCTTTGAACTCGAGCATTGGGTTAGGACCAATGATGATAGATCCATATCCATAAACACTATCTCCCAATCTTTCCCTACTTTGACTATCAAATATCCAGAACTTATTGATCAAACCTCCACAAATCTGAGCCATGGTATTTATACCTTCTTGAATGACTATGCCCTTGCTTGCTACTTAAATGTAGTTGAGCCTATGAGGACTTCCATTAGTGACCTGAGCATGAGCATGACCGAGTCGGACATCAAATATCTTAGTCAGAAAAATAAGAATAAAAAGAAAAAGAAAAAGAGTTCTGAGGGTGAAAACCACTTTGTGGCAGTCTCAGAACCTACAAAAGTAAAAATAAAAGATGTATCCGAAGGTGAAAACCTCTCTAAGGTGCCTAAGGATGAGATATTTGATGTCCTTCTGAGTCATTTACAGGACAGATATCCAGTTCTAATCGAGCCCACTCAATCCATCAATTTGGGTACAATAGAGGAACCACAATTGGTACATGTTGCACAATCATTATCAGAAGAAGAGAAACAAAAATTTACTACATTCCTAATAGAGAAGAAGATCAAATTTGCATGGAAATATTCAAATATGCCAGGATTGGATCCTAATCTCATAATGCATCATTTATCTATTGCTCCAAATGTCAAACCTGTCAAGCAAAAATTGAGAAAGATGCATCCTCACGTTGCACTATTGGTAAAAGTTGAATTAGAGAAGCTCCCGAAAGCCGGATTCATCCAAGTTATTGAATATGCATAGTAGATCTCCAATATCGTACCCATTTCTAAATCAGATGGTTCAATCAGAGTGTGCACAGACTTTAGAGATGTGAATAGAGCATGCCCCAAGGATGATTTTCCACTACCTAACATCGATATGATAGTGGACATGACTGCGGGTTTCGAGATGTATTCCTTAATGGATGGTTTCTTTGGATATAATCAAATCAAAATTGCTCTAGAGGATCAAGAGAAAACTGCTTTCACATGTGCATGGGGCACCTTTTGTTGGAATGTCATGCCATTTGGGCTTAAAAATGTTGGTGCTACATATCAAAGAGCCATGACATCTATTTTCCACGACATGATGCATTGAACTATGGAAGATTATGTTGATGATACTTTAGCAAAATCTATGATTAGAACTGAACATCTAAAGGACTTGAGCATGATCCTAGATAGAATGGAAAAGTTTAGTCTCCGACTAAATACTAAGAAGTGTGCTTTTGGTGTCACTTTTGAAAAGCTCTTAGGATACATCATTTCAAAGAAGGGCATTGAAGTTGATCCAGTTAAAGTAAAGGCTATAATGGAGATGCAACCTCCTAAGAATATCAGTCAGATGAGGACATTGCAAGGAAGAGTCCAATCTATCAGAAGATTCATATCACAGCTAGCAGACATATCACAGCCATTTACAAAAACATTACATAAAGGTGTAACCTTTGCATGGAACAAAGAATGTGAACAAAACTTTAACCATATCAAGAAGTATCTATCAAATCCTCCTATCTTGATGCCTCCTATTCATGGGAAGCCATAGATCTTATGTGTCTCCACAACAAATACATCACTAGGGGCATTGCTAGCACAACACGATGAGAACAAAAAGGAAAGAGCTATATGCTATATCAGTAGAACATTGGTTGCATATGAGAAGAACTATTCAATGATTGAGAAAGCTTGTCTAGCTATGATCTTTGCATCACAGAAACTGAGACACTACATGTTAGCTCATACTACACAATTGGTAGCTAAAATTGATCCACTCAAGTACCTCCTAAGCAAAGCTACCCTCACAGGTAGATTAGCTAAATGGGTTATGCTCTTAAGTGAATTTGACATTGAATATGTGGAATGAAAGGCTATCAAAGGGCAAGTCATTGATGATCAACTAGCAGAAGCACCATTGTTTGATGACACACCACTACAAATGGAATTTCTAGATTCCTCTATCATGCATCTTTCTTCTAGAGGATGGTAGTTATTCTTTGATGGCTCCTATACACAGAATGGATCTGAAGTAGGCATATTATTCATAACTCCTCAAGGATAGGCAATCCCAAAAGCATTCAAATTAAAGTTTCGTCGCACAAACAATATTGCAGAATATGAAGCCCTTTTGAATGGTATGAACCTAGCAATTGAGTGGAGAGTAACAGAGCTACACATTCATGGAGACTCTCAACGTGTTATTCATCAAGTCAATGATGTGTACCAAACTAAAGATGAAAATCTCATTCCTTACAAGAGAATGGTAGATGATCTTAAGAAATATTTCATATCTATCACATTTGAGAAAATTCCTAGAATGGAGAACAAGGCTACCGATGCAATGGCAACACTATCTACTTTATTACAATAGCCTAAACATGAGCTATGCTATGAGTTCCTGGTGGAAGCACTATCTTATCCTGCATATGACTCCCCTAAAACCCGCATGATTTGCACCGTTGTAAGTCATGATTCATCCAGATACACAAACCTATTTTCTTATCTCCAAGACCAAATCATTCCCGATACCTTCAACTGCCATGAAAAGAGATACCTTATCTGTAATGCCTCCTGATATGTCATCATTGGTAATGATCTATACAAATGAGGTCTAGATGGTATGCTACTTAGATGTTTAGAATGGGAAGAGTCTCAACGTGCATTAGAGGAAGTCCATGAGGGTATTTGTGGGTCACACTCAAATGGTTTAACACTAGCTCGAAAACTTATTAGGGTAGGGTACTATTGGCCTGAAATGGAGAAAGATTCAATCAAGTTTTCTAAAAGTTGTCAAAAGTGCCAAGTGCATGGTAACTTGATTCATGCTCCAGGGAGAGATCTAATTCCCTTCACAACACAATGGCCTTTTCAACAATGGGCTTTTGATCTTATAGGTGTTATCTATCCACACTCTTCTAATGGACATACCCATATAATCACTGCTATAGATTATTTTACAAAATGGGTAGAAGCAGTCCCTTTGACACAAGCAAATGGAAAGAAAATATCTATGTTCATATTGAACTATATCATATGTAGATATGGGATACCTCATTCCATAATCACAGATAACGGTGGACAATTCAAGAACAAAGACCTAGATGATCTATGTGCCAAATTCAAGATCACACAACATTGGTCTTCTATCTACTATCCTCAAGGGAATGGACAAGCTGAGGCCTCTAAAAAAAATCTATTGAAAACCTTGCACCGAATAGTTAATAAAATAGGAAGAGACTGGCATCTCATGATCAATCCAGCTCTCTGGGCCTACAGAACAAGTATAAGAACACCTACTGGGGCTACACCTTTCACTTTAGTTTATGGGTCTGAAGCAATACTGCCTATTGAGGTTGAAATCCCATCACTCAGAATCAGAATGCATGGACTTGTCACTGATGATGACTACAAAGTGTCTAGGTTGCAAGAACTTGAACTACTAGATGAGCGCAGACAAGCAGCGTATGATCATCTCAGAGTATATTAGAAGAGAATGTCTAGAGGCTACAACAAGAAAGTTAGACATAGAGAATTTTAGGTTGGTGATCTAGTCTTGAGAGAAAATCCTAAAAATCAATCCCATCAAGAACACAAGGGGAAGTTTGAACCCAACTGGCTGGGTCCCTTTGTAATCACTGCTACTTTTGGCTCTGGTGCCTATCAACTCTCAATGACTAAAGGAGAACAGCTCCGAGAACCAATCAACATTCTCCATCTGAAGAAATTCTATGCCTAAAGCATTTAGTGTATGGTAAAATGTCCTGAAAAAATCATAAAAATCAGAAAAAGTCCTGAAAAATGAACATCTTGGTGAAAACCTAGCAATAGGCACCTTGATGATTCACAAAAAAATCAAAAAAGATAAAAAATACAAAAAAATTGAAAAAATGAAAAATACAAAAAAATGAGAAAAAGAAAAAGTGTCTTGGTGAAAACCTGGAAACAAGCGCCTTGGTAGCAAAAATAGAATCTCTACCAAGATGGTGAAAACTGTAAGGAAACTCAGGTGCGGAAACAGCTTCCTATGCTAATCTCTATAGGAGAGTATTGTGCAAATTCTTATAAATCTTTACAATTTAAGATTCGTTAACTACTTTAACAAAGATATTGCAACCACATACCATGCATACAGAAAAATAGAGAATGAAAAAATGATATACCCTGGGGAAACCTTTCGGTAAAAACCCCAGCACTCCAAAACCTGCACAATGTATTGATCAAAACTATTACAGCTTACAATACACTTGCAATGCAAGTTATTTTAGAAGATTTCCAAAATCTTGAAGACAAATCATGGCAGCATAAAAATGTTCCAACCATACACTCACATCACTCCTCTTCGCAACGCTAAAAAAAGCTTATATCATGCACTTCACTTTTTAGGGCTACTCCCAAAGATAACCATGTTAGGGTTTTACCATTCTCTGAGAAAATAGGAACCCCAAAATTTTTTTTGGGGCGATGCCCCGAACCCCACGATTGGGGAAGAGTGTACAATACTCAAATTTATCAGTTGCCACATGTCTTCACCTCTCATTGAATCTTCCTGATATAGCTCTTACGTGTCATAGGAATCTATCATAACCATTTTAGCCATGATCTCCTTACACACAATTCAAGATGCCGACACATCAACATTATTTGCAAGAAATACATTTTACAAAACAAATAATAAGAATAGGAATTATCCAAGGTTGAGACACCTTATTTCTAACATTCTCTCACTTGTCGAACACCTTGTAAGAGCAACAGGAACATAACAGGAACTAACTGCTATAGGCCAAAAGGCCCATAGACTCCGAACACCATCTAAACTTCTCAGTGCCCACTGGTTTCATTAATGCATTTGCAACATTCTTCACAGTATCTACCTTCTCCAAATTTACCTTTCCATCTTCCACCATATCTCTCACAAAGTGAAACTGCACATCAATGTGCTTCGTTCTGGCATGGAAAGTTGGATTCTTTGCAAGGCAAATAGTGCTCTGACTGTCACACCAAATAGTAATTTGTTCTGAATCAACACCAACATCAGAACACAATCTTCTAAGCCAAATGGCTTCTTTACAAGCATGAGTAGTAGCCATGTACTCAGCTTCTGTAGTGGACAAAGCAACCACAGGTTGTCGCTTACTCATCCAACTAATGGCACTACCAAACATAGTGAACACATAAGCACTGGTGGATCTCCTGCTGTCAACATCACCTACCCAATCTGAATCCACAAACCCACGAATACAAACTGAATGCGGAGATCCAGAAGAGTTACCATGATAACATATGGAGTAATCTGATGTACCCCTCAAATATCTGAATACTCACTTAACTGCATCCCAATGTACCCATCCAGGGTTAGCCATAAACTGACTCAGGACTCCCACTGCTTGGGCAATGTCTGGTCTAGTACAGACCATAGCATACATAAGACTACCAACTGCACTAGCATAAGGTACTCTACTCATGTCCTCCACCTCACTAGGAGATTTTGGACAATCATCTACAGATAACTTTGTTCCCATAGAAATAGGAACACATAGTGGTCTACAATCTGCCATGCTGAACCTGTCCAACACAGACTTCACATACTTACTCTGACTCAACCAAAGTTTTCTATTAGACCTGTCTCTACTAATTTCCATACCCAAGATGTACCTAGTTGCCCCAAGATCTTTCATCTCAAACTGTGCTGACAACTAAGATTTAAAATCAGAAATCATACCCTTACCCTTCCCAAACAGCAACATATCATCAACATATAATGCAACAATAAGAAGGCGATCATTTTCAACTCTGAAATAAACACAATGATCTGATTTTGATCTTACAAATCCAATTGACAACACAAAGGCATCAAACTTAAGGTACCACATCCTAGGAGATTGTTTCAAACCATATAGAGATTTCTTTAATCTGCAAACTAAGGATTCTTTACCTTTAACAATGTAGTGCTCAGGCTGTGACATATAAATCTCTTCCTCCAAATCACCATGAAGGAAAGCTGTCTTCACATCCATCTGTTCTATCTCTAAATCATATGATGCAGCAAGAGATAACAGAAATCTAATGGATGTCAACTTTGCAATAGGAGAGAATATTTCACCATAATCTATTCCCTCTACCTGTGAATACCCCTTTGCAACCAATCTAGCTTTGTACCTTTCAACATTGCCATCTGCACAAAAATTTTTCTTGAACACCCATTTACAGCCAACAGGTTTTCTCCCTTTAGGCAAAGGTACAAGGTCCCAAGTTTTGTTTTTCTCCAATGAAGCCATCTCATCATCCATAGCCTCAATCCAAGAACTTGCATCTTCCATGCCCAAAGCCTCTTTCACAGATCTAGGCTCATCAGTGTTAGTAATCAAAGCAAAAGCACAACTAGAATCTAACATAGAATAACCAAACCTTTCTGGTTGCTTTCTTTCTCTCGTGGATCTCCTAAAGGGCATCGGTTGAGGTTGTTCTTCCTCTTCTTCTGAACTATCAGAGCTGCTAGAGCTCTCCTCATCATTAGGCCCAACATGGTCTCTCTGTTCAGTCTTCTCAGGGGTAGGAGGCAACTGAACAACATCTTTTTCCTTTCCTTTTTCATCTGGTTGTAGCACAATAGGAGAAGATGTTAGCTCTCTAAAAATAACATTTCTACTATACAACACCTTACTAGTCACAGGATCCCAAAGCTTGTATCCTTTTACACCAGCACTGTATCCAATGAAAATACATTTAACAGCTTTGTTTTCCAACTTAGATCTTTTCTCCTTTGGAACATGTGCATAAGCTTCACCACCAAAAACATGAAGATGTCTAATTGAAGGCTTCTTACCAGACCACACCTCCATGGGTGTCTTACCAACAAGGGCTGATGTATGAGATCTGTTAACCAGATAGCAAGCAGTGGCCACAGCTTCCGCCCAAAACCTTTGTTCTAAACTAGCTCCACTAAGCATACTCCTAGCCTTCTCCATCAGTGTCCTGTTCATTCTCTTTGCAACTCCATTTTGCTGTGGGGTATAAGGAGTTGTCTTATGCCTCTTGATACCTTGTTCTTTACAAAACTGTTCAAACTCTGCTGAGCAAAACTCACCACCATTGTCAGTTCTCACACACTTAATCTTCTTACTAGTCTGATTCTCTACAAGAGCTTTAAATTCCTTGAACTGACTAAACACTTGTGTCTTACTTTTAAGGAAATAAATCCACGTCCTTCTACTATAATCATCTATGAAAGATACAAAAAATACACACTTGGAGATTGAAGGAACTTTTACAGGACCAAATACATCAGAATGAATAAGATCCAAAACATCAGAAGATTTGTGAGAACTAGAGTAAAACTGAACATGATTTTGTTTACCATAGACATAGTGTTCACAGAAGTCAAACTTGAGATTGTAATCATTTAACCCCTCAACGAGATTTTTATTTTTCAGGGTTCTGAGACCCTTTTCACCAATGTGGCCAAATCTCATATGCCACAACATTGTCTTTTCTGCAGGAAGCTTACCTTCCAAAGTGTTTGCACTACCATTGAAACCAATAGCCACAGACTTCTTCACTGCTTGTTCAGATGGTGAGGATGAAGAACTATTACATAGAGGAATACATGCATCTAGCTGAAATAAGGTACCTCTCTTAGTACCCCTTGCAAGCACTATCGATACTCTCATCATCTTGCATCCTTCTTTCAAAAAAACAACTTGCACACCTACATCATTCAGCATACTTAAAGATAATAGGTTTCATGGAAAACCCAGAATGTGCATAACTCCGTTGATTCCCTTTACTCATCCATCAGGAAATTTGATAGTGACCCTTCCGCGTCCAACTATCTTTAGGTGAGAATCATCACCCAAGTACACCTTTCCACCATCAAACTCTTCATATTTTGAGAACCAATTTCAATGAGAGGTCATGTGAAAAGATGCACCTGAGTCAACCAACCACACATCATCAGATGCATGGGCTGCCAAAGCTGTGATGAATGCATCGCCATCTTCTCGAGATCTTTCTGAAGCTGAATCTAAACCTTTCTTCTCCTTCTTTGGCTCTTTGCAGTCTTTACAGAAGTGCCCAGATTTATCACAGTTCCAACATTTTTCCTTGGACTTATTGGAAGTCTTTGACTTCCCACAGGATTTGGATCTACCCTTATTGTCAGACTTATTGTCATTTTTCTTCCCTCTTTCAGTGGATCTCCCACGAACAGCAAGGGCTTCTTTTTTTGAAACGGAAGCCTTTCTCCACATCTCCTCTCATAGCAATGAAGACACCACATCATCCATTTTGAAGGTGACTAAAGTGCTTCTAAGAGCCATCACAAGATGGTCCCATGAATCTGGTAAAGAACATAAAAGTGTGTAGCAACGATCCTCCTCCTCTAACTTGACACTAGCTGATGTCAACTGTACAGCCAGCAGATTAAATGCATTTAAATGATCCGTTAAGGATCCACCTTCCTCCATTCACATAGAGTACAACTTCTTCCTCAGGAACAACTTGTTCACCAGAGATTTGGCCTGATACATGGCCGCAAGTTTTTCCCACAAACTATTTGCGATTTTCTCATCTAGAACATTCAGAAGAACTGCATCGGTTAAACAGAGTCTTATGATACCCTTAGCTTTACGGTCTTTGATATCCCAATCTACTTGAGCTATAGTCACTGGTCTTGTAGCACTTGAAGTCACTTCCCATAGGTCATGATCTTCCAACATGTCTTCCATCTTGAGTTTCCACAACTCAAAATTAGTGCCATTAAATTTCTCCATGTCCATTCTTCCATATGATGAACTTGCCATCTCAATCTACAAATAAGATTCAGAATGCTCTACAAAAAACTCCCACTCAAACTTGAGATCAGCTCAAAAAACCCTACCCAACAACTAGGATCAAAAGTTGATCAAGCTCTGATACCACTTGTAAGGAAACTCAGGTGCAGAAACAACTTCCTACGCTAATCTCTATAGGAGAGTATTGTGCAAATTCTTATAAATCCTTACAATTTTAGATTCGTTAACTACTTTAACAAAGATATTGCAACCACATACCATGCATATAGAAAAATAGAGAATGACAAAATAATATACCCTGGGGAAACCTTTCGGTAAAAACCCCAGCACTCCAAAACCTGCACAATGTATTGATCAAAACTATTACAGCTTACAATACACTTGCAATTTAAGTTATTTCAAAAGATTTCCAAAACCTTGAAGACAAATCACGGAAGCATAAAAATGTTCCAACCATACACTTGCATCACTCCTCTTCGCAACCCTAAAAAAATTTTATATCATGCGCTTCACTTTTTAGGGCTACTCCCAAAGATAACTGTATTAGGGTTTTACCATTCTCCGAGAAAATAGGAACCCCAAAAAAAATTTCAGGGCGATGCCCCGAACCCCACAATTGGGGAAGAGTGTACAGTACTCAAATTTATCAATTGCCACATGTCTTCACCTCTCATTGAATCTTCCTGACAGAGCTCTTACATGTCATAGGAATCTATCATAACCATTTTAGCCATGATCTCCTTACACACAATTCAAGATGCCGACACATCAACATTATTTGCAAGAAATACATTTTACAAAACAAATAATAAGAATAGGAATTATCCAAGGTTGAGACACCTTATTCCTAACAAAAACCTAGCAAATGGGCACCACTTGTTCCAAAATGCTCCATCTATCAGCGCAATCTTGGTCTTTCCTAGCTTTCATTCTTTCTTTAGTTTGTACATATCTCCCAGTTTGTTTCTGCATTTCCAATTTTCAATAAGTCGGTCTGTACACCAATCAGCTCAAGCGTCTATATCCTATCAATGTTCAAACTTGGGGGCAATCAATGTCATATCCTATGGTCTCCCATGTATCTTAGACGTGTCATATCTAGTCAGAGTCCTTTGAAACTATATCTGAATCAACCAGTCCGTCTCCTCTCCAGAAAGGATTTTGCATCTACAACAATGCAATCAAACAAACAAACTGAAAACAATATGTGCTTTTCATGCTTTTATCTCCTTGTATGCTTTATGATTCGCATTGAGATTTTTGCATATTGTGTCCCTTTGAGCTCTTCGATGATTTCCTTCATAGGATTTAGAGAGTGATGACTGGGGGCATAATATTTTCTTTGTCTTCTTCTTGTATGTGAAAATCCAACAACTTTGGAAATTTTGGATTGAAATGGTGTCCGACTGTAAGAGCCTCTATCTTGAATTGGATGGCCGTGCGTACCTCGACCATTGGTACCCAAAAAATTCAAGGAAGTTTGATCTAACTATTGTCTTTTTGAGTGAGTTCTTTCTCCTATTGTGAAATGCGATCTTACCTAAGGATGTGAATGATAAAGGGTCACTATGGGTAATTCACACTGGATTTAGAATGATCTCTTGACTGCTTGATGTGTTTGTAATGCAAGGCGTATTTTGGTCATCATGACGTCTATGTTTTGATGCTTATAAAAATTGCTATATCAAAATGGACATGATATTCAGGTCATCCTGGTGTTTATGCCTTGGTGCTTATATCTAATCTAACATTCTAAAAATAAAATCAATATTCATATATCCATGGTTGTTGACCAGTGGGTGTTGTATTGAATCTTTTTTATACAATTGATATTCATATGTCTATGGTTTCATAGCTAGTGGGCATTGTATTGATTTATCCGGTTACCTAAAATTTTAATGATGATAACAAATTGACACATGATTAGTGAGTAGGTCCTAGGTCCTAGGTTGCATTTCATTTTGCATGTTTCTTTGCATTTTGCATGTCTGCATGATCTCACAAATGTTTGGAAACACTTCAAGGCTTAAACAATTCTTCATATCAATTCTTCACATCTAACGAGAGTTGAGTCTCACTCGAAGGTCTCTTCATCGAACTACAAGCAGTAACTCTCCTGGGTTAAAATATCCTTTTGACATAAGACTGAGTACTTATCTTCATCAACCTACAAAAACATATCATGTGTATCACTGCATTTACATCTCATATCATTACCATTTGTTACATTACATTACATCCAGTGCATAAGAATAAATCATACATACATCTTCTTCATAATCAATTACATTTGCATAACATCCATACATATGAAAGAAATCATTGCATTGCATTAATCCATACATACATTCTACACTAATCATAGCATAAGCATAGCATGATATCATCATAAATCAAAACATGACAAATGAAGTCACAACCAAAAACATCGATCTCATATATATCATAACTTGAAATGTGTCAGGGGTGCACTACTGGCACAATGTACAAAAGAATGAGCTCCAGAGAGCTATCAAAGTTAGAATAGTATATCAGTAAGAATAGAGTATATCAAAACATGAAAGCAAGAATCAACTCTCGGCACGCTCCTCGGTATCTAGTGGAGGAGGTGGTGGTGCATCTAGTATAGCCTCTACTCTTGGTGCCCTAGCTCCCTCTGAGGCTGCCATGTAATCTGAATAAGTGGGCACTCTCTGTGCAGTAGGGACAACAACAGAGTAGGAAGACACATAATATGAAGCCCGTGCGGTCTGATGGGTCACCTCTATTTGTAATCTCTGAACCTCTGAGTGAAACTCTGTATGGAGCTCTGTGCACTACCTATCTACCTTTCGACACCTCTCCTCCCACCTAACACTCTGTACCTTTAGGTCCTAGACCTGAGCTCTGAGATGTCTAATAGTCTCTGATGAAGTGAGAGGAACAGTAGGATCGGCCTCAGCTACTGGCATCTCTATGTCTTGTGGCTGCTCTGGCTGCTGATCAGTGGTATCTGCTCTATGCGCCTTATGGCGTCTAACTTCATCTCCCAGATAAAAAGTGGTATCTACCTGTGAGGGATCTACATCACCACCTACAAACTACTCATTTGCAGAACCAACACTACCCAAAGTACCTCTCTCACCCCTGCTCCGTCTTTGTGAACCTATGGATGTGCCTGTTGTAGAAGTAGAAGGACGAGGGGGCCTTATATGTCCTAATGGTCTCTGAAGTGGAGCCTTCACTCTCTGTCTAGGTGGTGTAGGATGCACTACCCGAGGTCTTGGGCGTTGACCCACGAGAGCACCTGTAACATCCATCACCTCCTCCATGGAGGGTATCAACTCAGTGGGATCTGAGAATCTATGAACGAGATGATTCGCTAGCCAAGAAATGTATCCATTTGTGACCCCTGCATCAATAACCTGTGGATGGTAGTCCCAGTCTCTACCTATGATGGCACTGTACTCCTCTGAACATAATGAATAGGTGAGCTGATGTGTCCATCCAAGCCCAATCTCATGAACAATGCGAGCATATGTAGTATACTCCTGTGGGGCATCCTGTCTCCATCCATACTGACGCCACACTCTAGTGATAAAAAATCTCTCCAAAATGGTGGGAGACCGGCCAATAAGTACCCAACTCTGAAAAAGAAAACTGTACTGCTCCCTCGCAGTGGGCCATGCCTCTATCTGCAAATAGGGTCTCCAATGCACAAATGTTATATCATCTAAACATCGATGGAAGTACTCAGTATGACCCATGTGGACCTGTGTGACATAACCAGCATACATATATATCATTGGCTCCTATGGCTTCCGCTGTGTCTGGAAAATTGGTCTCAACACTAGGATATGCTCCCATGCCCATATCTGTAATATAAGAGCTCCAAAAGTGAAGCTCTTGCAATCCTGATACACGACCTCGTGCATCTCTGAAAACATGTGGGCCAATAGGCACTAACCCCAGGGAAGCTCAATAGGAGTGGCCATCAAAAGAGCAACCATCGGAGCCCATCCCATCAAAAAGTCATTTTGCTGATGGCTTGGCATGATAAGCTCTCTGATCATCCCAGTGATAATGCACTCTAAATGGTGCATCTGACCATATCTTTGTACAAGGGTCTCCCATGAAATGGACCCCGTCAACTGTGTATCATCACCAAATAGACGCCTAAAGGCATGAAGACCAGTTTGGTTGGAACTCACATACTCTGAACGTTGACTGCTATGGAATGGAATGCGTAGTATCCTATAAATATCCTCTGGAGTCACAGTCATCTCTCCAGTCGGTAAATGAAAGGTCTGAGTCTCCGAGTGAAATCTCTCTATCAACGCAGTCAATAGGCCATTATTTACCTTAATATCAGGTAAATGAATGAGATGCTCAAAACCACATGCAACAAGATGAACCCTCATAGGGTCAGGAAGTGAGACACAGTCTTTGTGTCACCGGGTAAGAATGATGAACCTGGATGTCTGGATATGTGACCTAACTCATATAGAAATAGGATGTTTTATCAAAAATTGAGTCCAAAATCAGGCTAATAGTACAAGAATGGAACAGTTTGATATTTCAGAAGGTGGGTCAAAGGGTCAGTAATCAGGCAAAATTATTAGAAAAATCAAATTTTTGACCTAAGAATCAGTTTTTAACTCACTTCTTTTCAAATGACATTCCAGACTGGCATCAAGTGTCATACGACACTCCACAGAAGACCCAACGACAATACATGTTCATACAACACTGCACCCAGAATCATACGAGTTTCAAGGGACCCGATGAAATGTCATACGACACACGGGTCCCTCTCATACGACACTTGGGTGGACTTGAAACGACAAAGGAAATTAAAATGAAGTGTCGTACGAGTCTGGGTTGGGACTCATATGAGTTTTCAAACATAAAAAATTCAAAAAGCAAAACACATACGAAAAATTCAAAAATGCTATAAAACATGAAAAATTTGCATTTTCAGAGGGGCACAGAGGTCTACCTACCGGATGTCCATACTATCGGGGTCTCTGGTATCTTCGGCTGTGCTCAAATCGATGCGAACTGACAGGAACCTTCAGCTGTCATTGTTTTGCCATTTTCTTGCTCAGAGGCTCCATAAAATCTCCATAGTCAAATGTTTGAAATGAATTGAAAATGACCCTTCAGGCCTTTATATATAGCATTTGGCCTAATTTTCAAAAGTGCTCCATTTTTCATGAAAATTGCACCCCTGGCTAATTTTGACATTCTGAATCCATTTTCGGGATCAAAATTCAAATCTGAGATTGTTTATTATGTCAAAATCATGATTTAAAATTTTTTGGGCCTAGGATGGTCTACTGCTTGCATAATTGACCTTGAATCATCGCAGAAATCCAGTATTCAACTTAACTAATTATCTTACATCAAACTATCAAAATTTCAACTTGGTTAACCATGGTCAACTCATGGTCAAACCTAGTCAAACTTGGTCGTCTAGACCTCTAAATAATGAAGAATGCATTCTTGAACATGTTTAACCACTTCTCCAATCAATTAACATGCTTCTAAACTATCAACACTGACTTTTCTTGTCAGATTTCAATTTTAATCCCGAAGGGGGCATGGTATTGCACATCATTCAAAGTCTGTAATCAAAGTTGGAATCATATCTTTCCTCAGTAATCAAGACAACAACCACGTCTAGTTACTGATTCATCAAAAAGACCTCATCGATTGGGGAAAATCAATCATCGCTCGGGGCATATCAGATTCGTCGAGATCCATATCAATCTGGTATTCTCTTAATCTTGTAAATTGTATCATTTTTTGCAACTATCAGTTCATTAGTGTTATTTCCTTGGTTCTTCAGTAACTGAAGAGTTCAGATGTGATACCTACGTGGTTCTTCTAAAATAATCGAGTCTGGAATCGGTCACTCACTTCTTCGCAATCCTAAGGTTTGGAATCAGGCGATTTGACACTTTTTCGCAATCATCGATTCATTTGCTGTTATAGTTAACATTATCTTTGGTCATTCAGGACCTATCATCTTCATATCAAATATTTGAATCAGCTTCTGTCTCATATCAATTATCAATTTTGAATCAGTTTCATATCTTTATCAAACATAGACTATCTTTGAACCACTGCGCTTCGCACAGTAATTCAAAGAGGGGAAAAATGTAATACCCCAAAAATGGGCTATAAGTTCATTAATCTTCTATATTGACACATCGAACAAAATCGACATCAAAGTCCTAACCTAAGGCACATCTGAGCATCATCGAATCCTAATTGATTATCATAAATTCTGCATCAGGGGATATTCCTAATAATATTCCTAATTATCTTAATTATCTTTAATTTTATAATTATTTGGCGATAAATCATATTTATCCTAAAGTTTGATTAATTGAATATTCTAAATATTTAATTAATTAGATTTAATACTACCACTTAATTATTTAATTGAATTTAATTCCATTATTCCTAATTATGATATTTAATTTTGACAATAAATCTAAAATCTTACAAATAATTGATTAAATATTTTATTTAATTAATTAAATCATTTTGTCAATTTTTAATATTGTAATTTTGAATAAAAGTTTAAAAAATAATTGATTAACCCATAAATCAATTGTTTTATTTTTCAAAATTAGTTAAGTTGAGAATAAATCACTTTATTTATTTATTAATTCATAATTATCCATGTGCACAATCAAAGAGCAGTTAAACTCCAAATCAAAAAATCAATGCAAGTTATTGACTTTTTGGAACTCAACATCATTTTTGAGTTTTAAAGTTGATCTAAAACTTCTAATTTGAGTTAAACTCTGATTTGCATGTTTTTGTGAATTAAATTATCTTTATTTAAAAATAACTCAAAAATCAACCTGAGTTATTTGAGTGATTTATGGCTTTTATCCATGCACCTCCAAAGCCCTGGATTTCTATAAATTAAGGCTTCAGCTCATCTCAAATCATCTCATAATTTTGCAAGCTTACTTTGCCAAAGTCGTCTACGAATTGCAGAATTGGAATTTGGAGAATCAAAGCTTATTGCGAATTAAGGCTATTGTGAGATCAATTTGTTTTTTACATTCATTTAGTTTTCATATCATATCATTGTTAGATCAATTCATAGCATATCAGTTTTTACATATCATAGATTTCATATCAAGTTTTTTTCATCTTATTGCATCTAAAATCCAAAAAAATAGATTAATTGCATACATCTCATATCTAGATCAATTGCATTCAAATCCTTCGTTTAGGTGTCGTCTAGGTCACTGATCTCGATAACAATCTGAGAACATCAATCTCGCACCTATTAGAAGGCAATAAATTGCCTGGTTAGTTTAGCTTTCAATTCATTGCACAATTTTATTTTTGCTAACCTCTAATGTTTTACTGAAGTGTTGTGTCTACAGATCAGGTACAATTTTCACACACATAGAAGTATATGATAATTGAATATAATTGGCACTTGCACACATAGGAGGTGCCAGAGATGAGATGATAGGTAAATAGAAGTAAGATGAAAATGGTTTTTAATGATAAACATTTGTGGTTGATTACATTATTTTAAATAGCAATAAAAAAAAAAATAGGATAATTTTTCCAATATGCATATGATGGAAAGTTTCTAGCACCCTCTTAAAAATTCCAATTTAAGCATATTCTATAGTCATTTTACACATATTGTAGCAAATCAATATGCTTAAATTGTAATTTTTTAAGAGGGTGCTAGAAACTTTCCATCATATGCATGTGCTCAAAGTGTATGTAAAAGGGGAAGCACAAATAAGACACTTGAAATGTTTAACAAAATGTCTTATAGATTGTCATCTTTGAGAATTAAAATGAAACAATTCCATAATTCAGAAAAATGGATTTATTAAGTAGGTTCTATAAATTTAAGAAGCAAAAAGCTTGCACAAGATTGAGTCTAGAAATGCATTAGGAGCCATGTTTTCGAAAGGTGGAAACATATACACTACACGTGAACAGTATATACTCGGTTCACACATTTTTATTTTTAATTTTCATAGAACTAAATATTTATGTATAAAAAATCTATATTTATAGAAAGCTTGGTCATAGTAGTTGAAGCAACAAAACACATACAAAGGCAGTTAAGAATTTTATACATTTCAATATTTTTAGCATTTAGTTCCATTGAATTCTGTAATTTGCTAGCACTTGAACCCCAAGGTCTCTTTTATTGTTGTTGGTTTTGTAATTTTTTGGAGGGATAATGATAAATTTATTTTTGTTGTAAAAAAGTTTGCAGGTGTTCATAAGTAGTCTTTCCATGTTTTTTGATAGTTTTAAAGCATAAGAGAAATTTTTAGGCCTATCCTGGAAAGTCAAGTCCAAAATAGAAAGCCTACCGGCTAACAAGCTAAATGAAATTGCTTTTGTTGAAACAAGGTCAAGTGTCTATCAAGTTGATGATATTATGACACTGACAACCATTTCTTGTCTAGAGCAAACATTGAATCATAAATCTCGTTTAAAACATAGAGATAAAGTATTTTGTAGATGTGGTTATCACATGACATAAAATGTTGGGAGATATCATGAATTTTCATGATCTTTTATTGCCACAATGATGTAGAATACATAACCAAAGTCATTATGTGTTTCCTTATAGTTTATGCCAAACTCTAATTATTGATATTTTTCAACCTATTCAAGAAGTGAAAGTTGATTTCTAGTTGAAAAGAGGAAGAAGTGAGTTAAGAATAAAGTGAATTGAGTTGGAGAATTTAAATCATCATTAAAGAAGGGAGAATGTTGTAATAGATGTTCAAGTTATTTTTCTAAAGTTGTCTCTACATATTGAAGAGAAAGTAGCATCACTAAAAGTGAGCCTAATGATGAAGTCATAAAACTAGTCCAAAAATAAGAGAACAATATTGTTGATGAAAAGAAGGATAAGAAGCCATTAAGATCGAAACAAGGAAATAGAGATGGAATGGAATTAGTAAATCCAAAATGAAGAGAATTCTTGGCTTTTTTACAAGTTGCATTTTGGATGCACTATTAGTGTTATTGAGGATAAAACCTTAGTAAGAGGTCTTTTGTTTGCACTTTCTTAAGAGTTCAAGGGGATTTTGAACTTCAAGTCAAGAAAGTTAGGAACTAATATACATGCCACAATAAAATGTTGATTCCTTATATGAAATAGTTATGGGGCCTAATTTAACCATTTAATATTAATCTCATATCTCCAATAAAGAGCTATATCTAAAATTCAAAAGAAGAACCTACAAGTACCTTAGAGCAGGTGGAAGAATCTAGGATAAGGTAGCTATGCCCAATAACATTTAAGATTTTCATGTTTTTGATGATGATAACCTTATTCTCTCAAACATGTTTAACAAAAAAAATATTTGAAGGGCAAATTATTGATGTAACAACAAAGATCCTTTTAAAGAAGAAGAAGATTTAGAGGGGATAATTAATATCAAAACCAACACTATTCCAAAATGGATGGTAAGATTTGTGTAGCATTGTAAATTGTATTTTCATACAATTTCATGATCACCTAGGACTCACTTCAGTGTTTGTGTCCTCCCATGCTCAATCATGCTTAATTCTTCTCGCACTAGTTCAAACTCTAGCATTTTATTTATATTCTGGACCTTGGGTGCTTGAATTTAGCTTCTTGGGAGGTCAAGGTTTCTTGGGGAGACCTTACCCTAGGATAGAGTCACTTAGGGTGACCTTGACCCAATTAACGGGGACCAAATTCAAATTAGTCAATAACTAGCTTGTGGGAGTACAAAGACTTCTTTTGTGTTGATCACCTTCAAAATTATTGTAGACATGGAAAATTGGCAAAGGCTTAAATCAATCAAAAGGTGCATCAAGTCATCAAAATAGCACTAAAAATCGATAAATGGAACAAAGGCAATTCAAATCAAAGAAAAATTCAATTAAATGATTAAATGATTAAATAAAGCTTGAAAAGGGGAAAAACACTAAGAAATTGATTAAATTCAATTGATGACATAGTTGTTGAAATGAAAAATCAAAATGAACCTCTTACCCTTCATGGCTAAATTTAATTGCTTTAATTAATTAATAAATATGAAATTCCCTCAACAAAGGAAAAAGGAGACAAAATGGACACAAATCACTCACTTTTGTTGAAATGGTCCAGCCTTTTGAAACCATTTAAATGTTTGTCCCCCAATTTAGGGACAAAGCAAAGCCAATTGACCTTACCCAAGCATAACCATGGTTATCTCACTCTACCCCCTACCCTTGGGAAAATCTTATAAATAGAAGGCATTTTGAGGCATTATTCATCCACTCCATATCTTTGAATTGCAGCAAAGCTCTTGCAATTTGCATCCACATCACTCACTTAGCATTTTCATTGATATTTAGCTTAAATTGTTGATCATTTTAGAGATTTTCTTATCAAATAGAGCTAGAATTTGATAATTAGATCTATTTTGCATATCATTCTTAGTTCAATTCTCATAATTAGAGTGTCACTAGTGAGGATTTGCAGCTGAGAGCCTCATTTACCACTTCAATTTAGAGAACCATGAGATATTTAGATTAATTGTGCATTATTTAGATTAGTTTGCTTTGAATAGTGTAAATTCTCTTTAAATCTTGTTATTTCATGAAGGTGTAAATCACTCACACACAATTATAAACTCAATTTCTAGGCAGAGGTATAAAAGAAAGCTTACCCTTCCTCATTTCATATCCATCTCATGCATTTACATACCTACTATATCATTTTGAGAATGCGATCAAGCATCATCCAAGACATTAAAGGCAAGAAGTAAAGTTCATATTTAAAGTATTCATGATGATATCCATGATCAATTCTTCATAAATTAAGCTCTACAAGTCAACATCAACATCTTCATAAGGATTTTGACAAAAAAATCCTTGTGAAGGTATCAAAAATTCAATTTCAAGATCTATCCTATGCTATATTACAACATGCTTTCCTTTTCAGTTCAAGTTATTTCAATTTCATGGTTGATTTAAAAAGTTGGGGTATGATCTAGGTCAACCCTCATAAAATTGACAAATTTATCTCTTTCTCTATGCAAGTAATAAGCTATGAAGGCATGATTTTAGATCAAAATTGAGTAGACTAAGACCTATAAATATACCTTTTGTAGATTTAAAAAAGTAGGGTCTAGGTTGACTAAGCTGACATAGTCCTAAACACTTTTGACAAAACTTTCGGGGAAAATTTTGAGTAACATTCTAATCCCATATCTTCTAGTTATATCTGCAACTGATGATCCTAGGTTAAGGTCACCCTGAAAAATGTAGTCCCTTAGTTTCTAGCCTAAATTTTGGCAATAGGTTCCTCTCTACTTTTCATTTCTAAATCTACTCTTATTGTCTAGGGTAAGTACACCAATATGGTGGTCAGAAAAGTGGCCACATGCAAAAAATAATAATTTTTTCATAACCTGATGGGGTTCCTTAATTTTAAAAATGTCCTTGGCTTGGTAACACCAAGCCTAATAGAAAGCAATAAAAAAAAGAAAAAGTTTCTCAAAACCCGTGCGGGTTTTGAGGAACAATTTTTTTTTCATGACCCGTACAGGTTATGAGAAACATTACATATTTTGAAAGCTCATGGAATTCAGCCATTCTCAATGCCAAAAATGTTGAAACAAAAACTTTGAGGAAGCAAAAAAATCAAAACCCATGCATGTTTTGCTTGCAATTGTATTTTATCAACATTTAGAGAAATTTCCAACAATGTCACCCGTCAAATAGGTAAGACTTCATTATTTTGATTATTTTTTATTGCATTTTAATTGAAGTAGGGTTTTTAAATTGATTTAAGTATTTTTATTAATTTGATGTCAGACTCTACAAACAATCCCCCAAAATGAAAGAGACAACAAAGACCTCTTCATGTACAACCAACATAAGTAAACCCTAAAAACAATGAATATGAGCAACAAGAAAACCTTCAAGGCGGTACTCACCTACACAAAATCCTCAAAATCTTACTCCTAAACAACAACCACCTCCCCTAATCCCTCAACATCCTCTAGAAGATCATGTACAGGCCACACAAGATGATCTTATCAATCGCCTAAAATAAAATGGTTACCAAATTTCTATATTAGTGAATAGGTTGAGGTCCTCTAATGAGGAGCACCACTCATCCCTTGTGAAAAACCTAAAAAATAATGGACAATAGAGCGAATGGGGTATCTAGAGAGGTCACAAAATGGTATTCATGGAGGGATAGATGTTGTGCATTTTATGCAGATGGCTTGTCATATGATGAGGTGAAAAGAATGGGCATATTAAAAGATGACATATATGCTCTTTTCACTGATCCTAGAACTAGTAACAACCTACTTACTGTGATAAGTGAAAACCTAATTTTTTCAAAACATGCTTAGATAGTAAAAAATTAGTGAGAGAAGCATCTACCTAACATATAGAAAACTATTTGTGAGACACCTCAGATTGAGCTTAAACAGGAGCACCCTGTCACCATTTGATTTTCTCTTAGAATAGGGGTGTGGGTGTGCTCTCAAAAAAAAATTAGCATGTCCCCAATGATGTTTAG
Organism: Chamaecyparis obtusa; assembly: GCA_027943335.1. NCBI lineage: Eukaryota > Viridiplantae > Streptophyta > Pinopsida > Cupressales > Cupressaceae > Chamaecyparis > Chamaecyparis obtusa. The sequence goes on along the minus strand of BSBK01007333.1, from coordinate 59,139 downwards.
GAAGGTTTAGGATCATTTAGGAACCATGGATACCCCATAATGGCACAAAACCAAGTATGGTGAACCGATTTTTCCTGTAGAGTCCCAAGAGTTCAAATGAATCCAAATGCAGTTTCTAGATTAAGGATGAGTATGCAAAGTTAATTTTAACCAAAATATGGATATGAGATGAATGAAAATGGTCAGTATTGCTTGAAATAAACTACATTCAATTTATTAAGCTAAGCTAGAGTGAGCTAGAAAGCATAAAAAATGAACTAAATCTAACAATATTTAAGATTTTTAAGTCAAGTTTAGATAAAAATGAGCATAATAACAATACTTAATATGAAAGATGTGAATTGGTAAATTTCTCTTGGAATGAGGAGTATTTATAGGACTTGAGGAAAGGCTTGGGTTAGGAAGGGTGGTTAGGGTTAGAATTAGGGGTATGGTTAGAGGTATGGTCAAAGGGATAAGGGTTAAGGGTTGCTCACACATGTGTGAGAAACACTAGGAAAGTGTGCTAGGAGAGCAAGATGGAAGAAAAAACATGGGTTATCATTAAGAGGTTGTAAGAGCCGTTAATGAGGGTGTAAGAGGCCATTAATGAGTATGTAAGGTTCATTAATGAGGGGGTTGACCAAAAGTCAAAGGATGAGGGTTTAGACTATGTGGGTTAGGAATCACCCTCTAAGTAGGCTTGGGGAGGGATTAGGAAAGTGAGGATAGGTTTAGGGTTTTCTAGAAGATTTCTAGGTTTTTAGGCTTTTAAATAAATATTTAATTTATTCAAAGGGGTTTGAGCCATAATTTACTAAATAATTAATAAATTGGAGGGAATATCATCTAAATTGGATTTAAATGATTTTGGGAGGGATTATTTAATTAAATTTATTTAATTAAAATAGAAGGGATAATGCCAATAAAAATGAATTAATTAATAAATGATGATGTCATCAGGTATTTTGTCAACTAAAATATTTTAAATTGATAGATGAATTTTTAGGTGTCTACATTTTACCCCTCTTTGATGTGATGCCACAACTGGTGTGGTGTCAAAGATAAGAAAATAAGATGCCTCGAGCAAGAATAGAAGATAAGGGGTTGTGCCCCCTCTAGAAAATAACACAAAGAGGAAATATTGTGGAATTTTCTTGAAAAGAGCACAGAAAGGAAGGGAAAGGATGAAGAAAGATGAGAAGGGAGGATAAGCAAATGTCCTTCCAAGAGAAAAGATGCATGAATGCAATATGACACTAAATGACTCATAATGATGCTAGATTAAGCTATATGATGTAGGATGAGGGGGAATTGGGGAGCTCATTGTGTAAATGCGGAGAGAACAATATAGTTTGATATAGCAATGCTAGAGACCTACCAAGGTTACTGGGAACTCAAGGCCTTGTCACCAATGTTTGCATAGGACTGGCACAAAAAGACACACAAGAGTTTCCCCAACATCACACATGAATCCCGGAAGAGGCATGGTAGAAATGATTATGGAGAAGCCACAAACAAATGACATTTCCCAAGTGCACCATGTAACCCAGAAGATCACATGTGAAACATGCAAGGGTCATGTCTGACTGACTAAAAGGCATAAGCAAAAGATCAAAAGACCTTGCCCCAAATTACCCTCATTGGCATCATACCATGATATAAAGGATTGTGGCAACTTTTAGGAGAGGCACAATGAGAATCCATAAAAGATAAACATGATCCAAAGGACAAAATCCAAGATGAAAGTGATACATTCACAAAATTTTTGTTACCAAGGAGAAAGATTGATTTGATTGATCCAGGGGAAGATTAGGTCAGAACGTGAGGAAGGATACATCCTACACAAACCCAGTTTGATTTGATGGAAGATTAGGTCAGACATGAGGAAGGATACATCTTGCAAGGACCCATTTGATGAGGAGAATGTGTGTTGTTGTTGGAAATTGATGAGTCAAGGATAATCATGTGATCAAAGATAGTCGACAAAAGATGTTGCTAAAGTAAAAGGCTGGGTGGGACAACGTGATTTGATCAAAGCAGCTGTAGGACTGACAAGGATATGTACAATAAGACACGAAGATATGTACAATGCACGGGGATATATTTACAAAACATATTTACAGAAGCCCAGGGATTAGGATAGGAAGATCTCTCTATACAAGATATTTATAGGATAGGTACAGGATTGGGGATAGGAACTTGATTGCTGCATTGGATAGGCTTGAGGATAGAACACCTTGGGAGTGATGGGATGGTGGTGGGGATGGGGATTGGATAAAGAGTATTTGGGATAAAAAAGGGATGGCTGGGGGATGGGAGTTTGATAGATAATGACCCAGTCCACTATATATGGTGCCCGTTTCTAGGTTTTCACCAACATAATTCTCCAAGGTGCTTGAATTGCAAAGTTTTCACCATTGGATGATTATTTTTCTTTTCTTTTTTCTTTTTTCTTTTTTCTTTTTTTCTTTTTTGTATTTTTATGGATTTTGAAATTTTTATGGATTTTCTAGATTTATAGGATCTAGTTCAAGCATAGAATTGCTTCAGATGTATGATGTTGATAGGATCATTCAGGGGCTCACCTTTTAGTTTTGATAGTTGATAGGCTCTAGAGCCAAAGCATGCTGTGACGACGTAGGTACGCAACCAAGTAGGCTCAAACTTGCCTTTTTTTCTCTCGATCTACTTCTACTTTCTAATTTTATTTGAGGAGCATGTCTCCCACTTGGAATTATCTTATATGGACCTTCTTGTTATAGCTCCTTTTGAGTCAATTTTGGTAAAAAACTAGGTCATCATATGCTTGTTGCCTCTTTTCATCTAATAGATCAAGTTGTGTGAGGTGTGCCACATGATAGTCTTCATATGTGGTATAGTTTTTCATGGAGACCCGTAATGAAGGTAGCTCGACCCTTGATGGGTAAGATGGATTCAACACCATATACAAGGGAGTATGGGGTGGTGCATGTGGGAGTATGGTAAGAAGTACGATAGGCCCAGAGGGTGGGATTTATTTGGAGGTGCCAGTCACGACTAGAATCATTGACAACCTTCTTGAGGATTTTCAAGATGGTTTTGTTGGTTACCTTATCTTGGCCATTTCCTTGGGGGAAGTATGGGTTGGAGAAATGATGGTGGATGTGGAGTCTAGCACATAGATCATCCACATGCTAGTTTTAAAAATGTGTGCCATGATTTGTGAAGATAGTGGAAGGGATGCCAAAATGACAAATGATGTGGTATAGGATGAACTTGGATATCTTAATGCCAAAGGTAAGGATGAGCATAATCACTTAAACCCACTTTGTAAAGTATTATGTGGTTGTTATGATATATTTGTGTCCATCTAAGGAAAAGGGAGTGATTAACCTAACGAGGTCGAAGCCCCAATATGAAAATGGCCATGGTGGTGCAATGGGCTACAAGTCTTGAGCTGGAGCATGGATCAGATTGGCATGATGCTGACATGGTAAACATTTCTTTACAAATTCATAAGCATCATGCTCCATTGTTGGCCAGTAATATCCAACTCTAAGAAACTTCTTTTCTAGGACCATGCCACTATTGTGGGCATCAAAAATTTCAGCATGTACCTCTTGTAAAGCCAGGACAACCTCATTCAAATCTAAACACCTAGAGAAGCTCTACAAATTACATTTTGGCATTGGGTGTTTGTGAGGTGGGGGATATGATACGATTTTTAAGATATGCATGAATGTCAAGGTACCACGGGGACTAAGGACCAACCAAGATGCACACTATTTTTGAATTGGCATTCTCATAAGCACACGTGTGTAGCTCCTCGACTAAGAATTCATACTATGATGAGTCACGAGGGATCTCTAGTAAGGATCCGATGGTTTCCATTGTGTCGGCTGCTTTGTTTTGAAGCCTTGGTATCTTTGTGAACTATAGACTTAGGAAGTGCTCTTTCAATCTATCCACCAATTCTTTGTAGGGTAGAAGCTTATTGTCGTTCATCTGAAATTCATCCAAGACTTTCTTGATTATCAACTATGAATCTACAAACACTTGCAGTTATGTGATGTTCCACTGGATAGCTATTTTGAGGCCTGAGATAAGTGCCTCATATTTTGCAATGATATTAGTTTCAGGGAATCCTAATTTGAATAATTTGGGGATGTAGTCATCTTGAGGAGTGACAAATAGGATTCCTACCCCTGATCCATGTGATGTGTAGGAGCCATCAAAGTGTAGCTTCCATGTTGGTTGTTCTTCGATCATACATAGATGTTCATTGGGAAATTCCATGATTAGTGGATATGCATCTACCAGGGATGCTTCAGCTAGTTGATCGACAATGACTTTCCCTTTGATTTCATTTATGTCTATGTACTCGATATAGAAATCTCTTAGTAGCATGACCCACTTTGCCATTCAGCCTGTTAAGGTTGTCCTTGATAGAAGATACTTGAGTGGGTCCACCTTTGAGATGAGCTTGATGGTGTGGCTAAGAATTTAATGTTTGAGATATTGAGTGGTGAAGACCAATGCGAGGCATGCTTTTTCCATTGGTGAGTACTTGAGCTCATAGCCGATAATATTTTGACTGATATAATAGATAGCTCTTTCTTTTCTATTGTCATCAAGTTGTGCTAATAGTATCCCCAATGTTGTAGTAGTTGTTGAGATGTATAATATCAAAGGGCATCCTGGGATTGGAAGTACAAGGATGGGAGAATTGGCTAGATATTCTTTTAGCTTCTCAAAGCCTCTTTGGAAGATGGGATCCCATTTGAAGCTGGTGTCCTTGCAAAGTAGATGTGTGAAAGGTTGGCACTTGTCTGCCAGTTGTGATATGAAGCAACACACTGATTGCAGTTTCCCTTGTAGGATGCTGAGCTATTTGAGTGTTCTGGGAGGAGGCATTTATGTTATGGATTTGACCTTTTTGGGATCAATCTCTATACCACACCGTGATACGATGAAGCCTAGTAAATTTCTAGATTTTACACCAAAGACACACTTTTTTGGATTCAGCTTTAGGCCATAATGATGGAGGCGATCGAACACACGATTGAAGATGTCGAGGTGTTCTAGTCATGTCTTGGATTTTGCAAGGATATTGTCCACATGGTTTTCTAGGATCTTATGTATCATATCATGGAAGATGGCTGTCATTTCTTATTGATAGGTTGCCCTTGCATTCTTTAGCCCAAATGGCATCATATTGTAGCAGAAGATACCCAATGGTTTTGTGAAGGATATTTTGTGTTGGTCTTCCTCTGCTATTTGGATCTGATTATACCATGAGAATCCATCCATGAGTGACAACATCTCATGGCCTACTATGAGATCAACAATCATTTCAATGTTGGGTAAGGGGAAATACTCCTTGAGACATGCTTTATTCAAATCCTTGAAGTTTGTGCAAATTTTGATCTCTCTTGAAGGGTTAGAAACAAACACCATCTTGGAGATCCACTCTGAATAATCAATAGATTTGATGATTTTGGCTTGTAGGAGCTTCTCTAGTTCTTCCTTTAAAATGAGGGCTACTTTAGGATACATTTTTTGAAGCTTTTGTTTTACTGGCTTGGCACTAGGATCCATTGTAAGATTGTGAACAACTAGATTTGGATCAATTCCTGGCATGTGTGCATATGACCATGCAAAATTGATGGTAGCTTCTTGGAGGAGCATTGTGAAAGCTATTTCTTTTTCTTCAGTCAGAGATGCTATGATGTAAGTGATCCTTGGGTATTCTTCAGTGACCAAGTTGACTCATTTTGTTTCTTTGATGATGATTGATGATTTCTCTAGTCTATAATCTTGGATGGGGGGGAAGAGGCAATTTCTCATCTTCTAGCACCTTAGAGAGGTTTTCACCAGAAGATACACCCTTTATTTTTACTTTTTTAGAGTCAGAATGTGCCCCAAAGGGGTTTTCACAAAAGGACTCATTCTTTTCTTTTTCTTTTTCAATTTTTTCGCTAAAGACTTCCTCTTCCCCGAAGTATCCCTTAGGGTCAAGCTTGTAGACATGAGCTGATTTTTGATCTTGATCTGATTGCTTGCTTGATGCTCCCATGAACCTTAGGAGTGCTTCTTCGCTTTGGAACTCAGTGATATGTGTTATGCTTGGTTGACCCTAGTCTATGATTTTCGAATGGATGAGGGGAAATTCAATGACATTAATGGCAAGTTGATGGAGGAAATAATTGCCCATGAGGGTATCATTGTCAAAGATGTCATAGTAGGATTTATTTTCTTCCTCTTTTGGGATGTCTTCGATCTCTACAAGGTCATCCTGTATATTCAAGAGGGTGACGTTGGGTAGATTAGTGCCCCCAATTGTGGTATTGGGTTCTTTTATGTGCAAGTGAGAGGTATTAAAGCCAAGGCCTTGATGTTGAGGATTTTGTGAGGACTCTATTGGATCTTTTCTGCCACCTTCTTTTGGTCCTAGACCACTGCCTTAATAATTGCATTGCTCAGTAGCATATTTGTGTGATGAGGGATACTTATCTTTGAAATAACTAAGGAGCTCAGTGTCAGGAGGTGGGGGATCTTTGTATAGCCACTTGGTTATGTCAGAATCCATCTCTAGGCTGTTTATGATACCATGGGAAACAAAAGTTAGTGGCCCCAACTGCATGATTTCAAGATCTACTGGAGTGAGCTTGCTTTGGTGGCTTGGGCACCCTTGTGTATATAGATCAAGAGGTAGGGCCCCTAATGCAAATGCATCATTTAGACTGTACTCACCACATCCTTGGTTGTTGATCTTGATGGAAGAGAGGGTGGAGGCTAAGATTATTTCTAGATTGCTATGGGATTGGGATGAGCTGGTGACATAAGTGTCGATTTTGATTCCAGGGAAATGAGTGTTATGGGGGAACGATGCCTCCAATGCATGACAATATGAGAAGGGTTGGGGATCTACATGGATGGTGATCTTAGTGCCTTGATGCAAAACTTTGAGGCACTGGTGATAAGTAGATGGTACAAATTTGATGGAATAGATCCATGGTCTGCAGAGGAGGATGTTATACGGTAGGTCTAGATCAACAACGTGGAAGATGGTGTCTTGAATTGTTGGGCCCAACTTGATTGGAAAAAGAATGGTATCTTCTAAGATATGCTCCAAGTTATCATAGGCCTTGATGCTGATAACATCATGTGATATGTCAGCCTTTATGAATCCCACTTGCTGGATAAACTTTAGGGTATACAAATTTAGGGCGGAGCCATTATCTATCATGACCCATTTGATGGAAAAGTCTCTGACCATGATGGTGATATGAAGAGGGAGATTATGGTCAAGTTCAATAGATGGTATGTCAAAAGGCTTGAAGGAAAGAGCATAGGATGCTGATAGGTGTCCCACAAGGTTATCAAACTAGATGGTACTAACATTTGTGGGAAAATTTCCTTCTTGGAGGGCTCAGCTGAGGATCTCTTGGTGGATGGGTGAAGTGTGGAGAAGGTCGAGGATGGAGATTTGGGCATGTGTATTCCCAAGATTTTTTAGAAGCTTATATTGTGCATTATGTGAAGGCATTGGATTAGCACCAATGATAGATATCTCACCTCTTCGTGTGGCAACAACACATTGACTATCTTCTCCCTTGACATGGATAACATTGATAGTGGGCTCAACTTGGGTTATGCATCTAAACAAAATTTCAAAGTTGATGTGGGAAATAGTTTAGTATTTCTGATCAACATGGTCTCCTTGTTTGGCTTTTCCTTGGTCCTAGGGTGGAGGATTGGTACTGACTTGATTCTTCTCAGTGTTTTGTTGAGGGAATACATTCTGATAGATTTGCATATTAGCATTTGGTGAAGGTTGGGTTGGTGTGTCCACTTGGATCTGCTTTTTGTCGATGAGATCTTGGATATAGTGCTTCAGTTTCATACACCTGAGAGTAGCTTGTCCTTTAACATGGTGATAGTCATAGTACTCATGCTCTTTATACCATGTTGTCTTGGGAGTTGCATCATTGAATTGCTGGGTTGGAGGATAGGTAATCAAATTGGCTTTAACCATGCGATGAAAGATCACGTCCAATGATTCACCAAGAGGGGTGAAGATTCATTTTTGATGAGTCTGGACTCAAGGCTTGTTTTGAGTTGGGGTAATAGAAATGGAATTAGCCTGATTTTCTTGGTTTGATTGTTTTTGATAGTGCTGCATAGGTTGCTGATTGATTTAAGGTTGATAGTGCTGCAAAGGTTGTTGGTTGATTGGTAGTTGTTTCTTTTGAAATGTAGGAGTTGGTGTAGGACCATCCACAATAATTTGGCCATGTTTGGTGTGAGTGGCTCCATCTATGATAGCATTCTTGTTCATGTTCCAATAGTGAGGCTTATCATTACTGGGTTTTCTATGTGAATAATCTTTGTAGTGTCAGATGGTGCCTTCGTCTAAGAGGCCTCTTTCGATGTCTATCCCTTTGCCTTTGATGTATTTATAGGTTTGGATGTAGTTCATCCTCATGAAATGGGACAACTTAGGATGCAGGTTATCAATGAATATTTTAGTGAGATGTTTCTCAAGTGGTTGATATGATAACCTTGTAGTGAGGTTTTTCCATCATTGAAGGTAATCAACTAGGTTCTCACCTCCTTTCTATTTTGAGTTGCAAAGGTCTAACAAGGACAACTCATTTTCAACATTATGGGTGTACTGAGCCGTAAATTTATCAAAGATTTTTGCAAAGGTTGTGATTGTCCCATAGGGTATCTTGTAAAACCACTCAATAGCAATTCCTCCCAAGATTTTGGGGGATAGGCACATGAGGAAATTGTCACTATATGCAACCTCTTCACAAGCCATATAGAATTCCTTGACATGGCTAACTGGATCTCCTTTCCCTTGATATTTGTTGAACTTGGGTGTCTCAAAGTGTTTGAGAAAGGGGATTTCCATGATTGATCTGTCAAAGGGATAGGGGCAGACCTTGTCAAACCTGAAAGCCTTGCTCTTTATTCCAACCTTAACCTCCTTGAGAGCGTTCTTCATCTCTTCACATTCAGTGTTGACTGGTGTTGGAGTGGTTAGTACCATTGGGAAAGAATTTGATGGTGTTGGTGAATATGGATGATCTTGTAGAGGATATTGCGGAGTGGGATATGAATATTTCCCAAAAAGGTAGGTGGATTGGAATGGATTTTGGGGTGATTGTTGCTGGGGAGGATATTGCTGCTGAAGGTATGGTGTTGCTTGTTTCTACTGAGGTATGATGGGATGTTGTTTCTGTTGGATAAGATGATGCTTGATTTTGTTGGGGGATGATGGGATGTTGTTGCTATTGTCCTAGAAAGTATTGGTGCTATGGAGGAGGCTAATGGAATGGTGCATCTTGTTGATAGGATTGGCCTTTGATGCACTTGGCTAATGTATGTGGGATGCATTACCACATTTCTGAGTGGTAGAGTGGCTATTTAGAAATTGGTGGCAGGAGGTGGTTGTACGAGGTAGCCGGTGAGATGGGCAGAACTTTGTTATTGTGGTGGTGGAACTATTTGAGAAGCGGTGGGTGGTACGAATAGATAGTTGGTATATGCAGGAAAAGATAAAGCTGGCGGAGATTGTGATGGTTTTTTTTGCATTGCTTGAGGGTAAGTGGCTTGTTGGTTTGTGGGAATGGATATGTGGGATTGGGTCAGTATATCCAAGGCATGAATTTGTGCTTGGGTGAGGCCCCAACAAGAGCCCGTTCTTGGAGGGAGTTGCATTGTGGATGTAGAAGAGATGGTGGAATTCTGAGATATAGATGGGGGGTTTTGAGGTCCCATAAAGGGGCATCCCTATTGTGAAGGTCATTTGATGGGTTTGTGTTTTGGTAATGAAAGGTGGAAGTGGAATGTATTCTTGGGTGAATCCTTGCTGAGAAGAGGGAGGAGAAACTTGCGTTGCCCCCAAGAAAGGTGGTGCTACTATGGAAGCTTGTTGAGTGAAGGAGGGAAATGGTTGTGTTACCCCCAGAAAGGATGGTATTGATGTGGAAGCTTTCTAAGTAAAAGAGGGGAACAATTGTGTTTCCCCTAGAAAGGATGATGCTTCTTGGCTCATGGGAGGTGGATGAACTTCCTTTGTGGCAGCTTCTGTGGGAGGTGGAGGTTGAGTTTGTGCAAAGCTTTTGGCCTAAGTGGTAGCTTGAGATGTTGTAGATAATGGTGGCATTCTCATGACGGAAAAGGGAGTGGATTTCATTGTTGTTTTCATTGTTGGAGGGACTTGTGAAGCTTATCTACAAGAGATGGGGGATGGGTGAGGCTACCTAGGATATTTGCAAGTCAGGATTGTGGATTTGTTGGACAATGGGGGTATAGGCTTTAGCCGAGATATGGATTGTTTTTATGGGGATAAGGGGCTAAGGATGTGGTGGAATGGAAGTACCTTCTTGTGCAAAGTTTTCCAATATAGCCCGTCAATTTTGATCAATGATTGTACTTACCATTTGTGCATACCTTGGATGGCTCATAAATGCTTCCATGGAGAATGAAGTGGGGGGTTTGGCCGGATCTTCCCATATATTATAGACCTATGGGGGTTGTCAATTATAGGTCACCATCATGCTATTAGGATCATTGGGATCAATTGAACTAGTTGCCAAGTTGGGATCCATATTCATTCTCTTCCCAACTTGCATCTCGATAGGCATGAAATGCAAATCTAAGGATGAAGATGCAAATGATGGATGGATGCAAGATTTTTCTTAAGGAAAAATCTAAGGATGGTGGATGAAGATCTAAAGAAAATTAAGGATGGTGGAAGTAGATCTAAAGAAACTTAAGGAAGATGGATTAGGATAAGCCTATGAAAAATCTAAGGATATGATGCAATGATTTGGATCAAATGAAGGATGGTGAGATGGTGATTGGTTTTAGGATGACGAAGATGGTGGAGGACTACTAAGTGTCAGCAATGAGTTGTTTCTTCCTAATGTAGGATCAAAGTGAATTGGATTGTCAACCTAAGATAGAATGATGATCTTCAGAAGATGGGCTCATTTCCAGTGTATGTCAATCTCTTGCTCAAGATGATGAGGCCTATAAAGATAGGTACAAGATGCCCTAGACAATACTTAGTCAAAGGGTAGTGTTGGGGTGATTCTGATTTAGGATAAGGATTGAGCTAGTCAAAATATATGACACTAAGTTTTTGGATTTGGATCACTGGATTTAGTTCGGGGATGATGGATTCTGGATTAGGGATCAAGGATGATGGAATTAGGCAAGGATTCTAATTTTGGATTTGCTAATGGAGGATGATGGAGGATAACCAAATGATGTTATTTCTAGAGGATGACTTAGTATGCAAGGATGATCTATGATGCAATCTAGGGAAATGACCTATGATGTAATCTACGATGGTGATTAATGATGCAAGGATGTAATTAAGATGATCTATGATGTGACTAAGGATGGATAATGATTGAATGATGCAGCTAAGGATGATCTAGGATGCAAGGATGCTGAGATAGGATTGTGGGATTTTGAAGGAATGATGGATATGTCATGGGCCATGCTAGTCCTCACTCTATAGGTTGATAAAGTGATGATTGACGTGGAATTGGGCTGCAAATTGCTTCACTCTTGTGTTATAACCCACATTGTCTAGTTTATCCTGATACTTGGTTTCTTCTTGGATCACCTTTAGGGAAGGTTGGTGATCTTTTAGGTCTCTTTCTGAAATCTTCTTCTCCTAATGTATACAGGAATTGGGAAGCTTGGCTTTCTTATGATTGATCGAATCAGACATAGCTTTGAAGGATTTGGAAATTTTGGATTGAATCAATGCTTTGGGTAACTGATTTTGAGGAATCTTTCTGCAAGGATTTTTTGGACAACTTTGATCAAGTTCTTTTGGCTTCAGTTTTGATGTCTCCAATGGAAAAGGACAAAAAGACCCAAGAGATATTCTGAAAGCAATCCCAACAAAGGACAAAGAAACTTTGTGGGATACGAGTAAATGATGACCACTGACTCTGACAGTATTCCCATAAATGTGTATGTTCTAATAGATGTTTTGTACTAAGTTTGGAACTTTGAAAATACTTCAAACAAGAACTACCTAAAAGACAGACTAGTATCAATATCTTTACCCACAACTTGGTATCCCAAAAAGGAATACAAATGGTGAGTAATCTTCAGGTGATCTGAGAAACCACTTGGGTTGGTCCTTGCACAAGGATTTTGATACCTTTGGGAGTAGATAGGGTCGCCTCTAATTAACAGATGTCTAATATGGTCTATGGTGTCCTCCCAATCAGTTTGTACATGTGTGACTCACTTAAGAGCCTAGTTGACCATGCCAAAATGGTAGGGATATTCACCTACCTTGACCTACCATCAACATGCATTGCCTAAGCTTAAGGGGATGAAGTAAGAGTTTTCTTAGTGCTTTGTTTCTATATCGATCGGGGAAGTACCAGTTTGAGGTCGTTCTCCAAAGAGGAAGCACTTTTTGTTAGCATTAAGAAGGATTGCCACTAGTGACAACACTTATTTGCATCCTGAGTGCAAACCGAGCAGAACAGTGCAAACCGAGCAGGACAGTGCAAACTAAGCAAAATAGTGCAAACCGAGCAGGACAGTACAAACCGAGCAGAACAGTGCAAACCAAGCAGGACAGTGCAAACCGAGCAGGACAGTGTAAACCGAGTGACATGTCTACCGAGTCACAAGAATTTACCGAGTTCAAAACTTACTGAGTGGTTAGTATGAACCGAGCCTTCACTTCTACCGAGTGCATGACGATGCCGAGTAATGCAGTGGACGCCGAGTATCAGAAAGTCACCGAGTTAGTTTGCAGGAACCGTGTAACCATACTTGGGCCGACTTAGTAGCACTTATGTTTATTTGTTAAGTTGACTTTGTAATTGTAATTAATTGTTTAGACTTGTATATAAACAATGTTGTACAAATACCAAGTAGTATGAATGTGGAATAAAAAAGGGGAGATAAAAGGAAAAAACTAGTGAATTACAAAGGGCTACTATACATAAGGAGCAGCAGAGACAAATTCATCACAGAAGGTGATCAATACATCAGCGAATCTCATTTAGCAATCCAGTTGCAAAGTAAGAGATATACTGTTTCATTTTAACTAGTGAATCAGTACTAAAATCCTCTAACCAGGTAGACTTAACAGTCTTTTGTAAAATCTCTTTACCGAGTACATACTTCTTTTGTAAGTTTGTAAAAATCCTTTAACATGGTGGATTTAGCAATCCTTATTGCTCCTAGCAGGGCAGATCATCAGAAGTGATCAATGTAAACCTTAACCGGCCAACTTTATACTGTAGTATTAAAGCTTTGTGGGTTTCATCCCCACCCCAGTTTTACTTTCTTTTGGAAGGTTTCTGGGTAACCAAATCTATGTGTCATTATTGTGAATGCTTTTATGTTTCATGCTTTCTATATGCAAAAGGATAAAGTGAACTATATGTTAATACATCTGATATTGAAATTTTTTTTTGAATTTACTAATTCACCCCTCCCCTCTCAGTAACTTGGTTAATTCTTGAATATTTCCAACACTTTTCTCTTTGGACAGGCCTCACTAGAAGTAAAACAAATGATCTTTTCCTAGTTCAGTTTATTTTATGTCACTTAGATTAACAAGGTTTTGCAGAATTTGGAAACTCCTCGAAGCACATAAAAAAGAGTTCATTTCCAAATTGATTAAGTATTTTTCATGCCAATACCTTCAAGCACACATGTTTAGGACTTTGATTTGTTCTTTTCTTGAAAATAGAAAAAGCTCCTTTGAAAGACTTTGCAAGTGTTTTATACTTTTGCATTTAAGATTGAGTTTTCTTTTAGGATCCTATTTGAAATTTGATTTGAGAAATTAATTTTCTTTGTTTTCACTTTGTGCATACAAGATTGTATTTTTTTAGGACTCAAAATAAATGACTTTGATATTGACTTTGGTTCATTTCTTTAGGGTCATTCAAGATTTGGTGTTTAGTTCAAAATTTTGAAACTTTTCCTAGACTTGCACTTTGAGACTTGCAAAAAAATCCTTTAAAACATTGAAATTTTCTTAGATAAGGTTCATTTTAGCCAAAAACAAAGCATCAAGATTATTTTAGGAAACTTTTGGATTCATTATGATTGATTTTGAATAGTTTAGGAAAGATATGCAGATTTTAGTCCTTTTTAAGCACTCAAAATTTGAAGTGTTCCTAGATTACATGAAAACCCTAAAACACTTCAATTTGGATGAATTGAAGTTCTTTTTAGCCAAAAAAAAATAATTATGAGTGATTTTGATCACTTTAGGATTGATTAGGATTGGTTAGGAATTGTTTAGCAAAGATATGCAAATTTAGTCTTTTTGAGGCATTCAAGAGTGAATGAAAGTTCATTTTAAGCCCAAGAAATGAGGTTTTTTAGTTCCTAAAAATACATGAGATTTAATGAGCCTTAAGCTTTTTTTTTTTCTGATCAAATTTCCTTCCAAAGAGTACCTACAAGAGCTTGGAGTTAAAACTTGCAAATCTGAAGTTTAGGGTCACTAGGAGGCCCAAATGGACCCTAAAAACCAATGAAAACCAAGTTTAGGGCTACACAAAAGCCCTCTATTTACCATACAGAAATGTAGACCATGGATTTTTTTAAGGCTCAGTGTATTATGACATTACATAAGTTCCCAAATGGCAATCCAGGGGTTCTCATATGGCAATTCAAGCCATAAAGTGGGAAAAAGGCCTTAAAATGCCTAAAAAGCCCATACAACAATACATATGCTTTAGTAAGACACTTTGGGGGTTCCCATACAGAAATAAATGCTAGGGAAGGAATTTTTTATAACCCTACCTCCAAGGATGCCCGAGATGATCAGAAATAGTGGGTTTTTGGCTCAAAACCCCCTAAAAATACAGTTTGGAGAGCGTGGTGGGGTCCCACCGGGCATGCCAAAATGTGATCAGTGAAAACCTAACCTATTTAGAACATGCATAGATAGTAAAACATTAGTGAGAGAAGCATATAGCTAACATATAGAAAAACTATTTGCAAGACACCTTAGATTGACCTTAAACGAGAGCACCCTGTCACCGTTTGATTTGCTCTTAGAATAGGGATGTGGGTGTGCTCTAAAAAAAAAAGGATAATTTCCCCAATGCTTTTTAGGAAGCTTTAGGATCATTTAGGAACCATGGATACCCCATAATCTCACAAAACCAGGTATGGTGAACCTATTTTGCCCCAGGTGTCCCAAGAGTTCAAATGAAGCCAAATACAGTTTCTAGATTAAGGATGAGTATGAAAAGTTCATTTTAACCAAAAGGTGGATATGAGATTAATGAAAATGGTTAGAATTTACTTAAATAAACTAGATTAAATCCATTAAGCTAAGCTAGAGTGAGCTACAAAGCATAAAAATGAACTAAATCTAACAATATTTAAAATTTAAGTTAAGTTTAGATGAAAATGAGCATAATAACAATACTTAATATGAAAGATGTGAATTGGTAAATTTATCTTGGAATGAGGAGTATTTATAGGATTTTAGGAAGGGCTTGGGTGAGGAAGTTTGGCTACGGTTAGAGTTAGGGGTATGGTTAGAGGTATGGTCAAAGGGATAAGGGTTAAGGGTTGCTCACACATGTGTGAGAAACACTAGGGAAGTGTGCTAGGGGACCACGATGGAAGAAGAGATGTGGGTTCTCATTAAGAGGTTGTAAGAGCCATTAATGAGGGTGTAATAGGCCATTAATGAGTATGTAAGGCTCATTAATGAGGGGTTGACCAAAAGTCAAAGGATGAGGGTTTAAACTAAAAGGGTTAGGGATCACCCTCTAAGCAGGCTTAGGGAGGGATTAGGAAAGTGAGGATAGGTTTAGGGTTTTCTAGAAGATTTCTAGGGTTTTAGGCTTTTGAATAAATATTTAATTTATTTAAAGGGTTTTGAGCCACAATTTACTAAATAATTAATAAATTGGAGGGAATATCATTCAAATTGGATTTAAATGCTTTTGGGAGGGATTATTTAATTAAATGTCTTTAATTAAAATAGGAGAAGGGATAATGACAATAAAAATGAATGAATGAATTAATTAATTAATAAATGATGATGTCATCAGGTCTTTTGTCAACTAAAATATTTTAAATTGACAGATGGATTTTTAGGTGTCTACACTTACTACTACAAATTGATTTCCTATACATTGGTGTATTCATGCTAGGGTGAAAGTAGCTTTTCAAAATAGGTGTTATATGGTCTTTGACCAACCACCTTGTAAGAATTGAGAGTCGCCACTATATTTTTTGAGAAATCTTTATTGTGAGTTTATCCTTGGCTTGAAGATAAATTACTTTGCAATGCAATATTTCGAGGGTAGAGGGAGAGGCTCTGCCCATGATACACATGGGGCTCGTAGAATCGTAGACCCACATCATAGTAGGTGTGTAGCTCCTAAACCCATGGTTCATGTCACTGTCCCCATAGCATTGAAGGATTCTATGGGGTTACAGACTCTCTAGGTAGTTGCATCATTGGTTAATGTCATTGTTGAGCATGGAATACACTTAGTTGGAGCAGAGGATAGACCAACACCTACAGCACCTCTATCATCAACAAATGCATCATTTTGCATGGGCTGGCCTATTAAGCATTTGTGTGCCACTTGCCAAAGTGTATGTTCTCATGTAGACACTGACACGAATGAGGATGGTTTGACATCCCATTCATATACATTTTGTAGGAGTAGATGCCATGCTTCTACTCCAGAGGATATGTCCCTCATCGACAACCTAATAACTATGTTGTTATATCAAGATCAGACACATATGTTTTTATTTTTATTTATGACACAATATTAATTAATCACCTAAATATTACAAAAGTAATTTTTTTTAGAACAATTTAAAGTGACATATAAATATTATGCATTGCAGGGAGTAGTAGGTGGTAGGAGTACACCACGTACGTTTCAATCGACTCCACAGTCATGAGTAGTTTCACCACTTGAGGTAAATATTTGTAAAAATTTTAAAATAATAATAATAAGTTGGTTTTAAAATATATTTTTTTAATATATATGTATCATTACTCGGTGTTTTATAGGGCTTATTAGGGGATGAGATGTTCCAACTTGATGATATCATGCTTTCGGCCATTGAATTTGGCCTAGATAGCTTTTCCATAATATTTAGATTTAGATATTTGTTACTTATATTTAATATTATACATGTTCTTTTCCCTTATGTTAATTTTGTTTATGTTAGTCTACCTCACCTACCTTGAGGACATCTCATGTGAGAATGCCATCCTACAACACTTTGAGGCAGAAAACTTAATCCTCTCGGATGCCCAAAAAACATAAGTTAGTTTAGTACAATTTAAATTCATTTTGTTAAAATGTATTATGATTAAACATGTATATGTAGATATTGATAAATGCACCAATTTATTTTTTCTATTATGATTAAACATGTATATGTAGATATTGATAAATGATCCTAACATCTTCATATTCGCTTTGGATTGCATTCTTGATTATTTGAAATCTCTAAATCCTTCAATGAAGTTATAACATATGTTATCATTTTTCATACAAGAAATGGTAATAGTTGTCTCAGATTTGATGATGCCTCCTAAGTGTATAGGACAACTATCTCATGCTCTAATGTACATTTTTTATACATATGTTAAACATATCTGTTTAGATATAAGTACACTCATTTTTAGTTTTTCAGAGTTTGTCAACAAATTTGGGTTATTAACTTGTATTAATTATGTTTTACCTATTACAACCCCCTTCCAAACTTCCCATTGATGCTCTACCATTCCATTTCATTAGAATTCCTACCCATCAAAGATGAGTTCTAGCACAATAGAGGGAGGATGTATGCTTGTCTTCTCAACTACTTTTTACTAAGTGCACAACGGAGTTGAAACCCTCTTGTTAGCTCCTTTTGGATTTCTTTTTTGTTTTTTTGAAAGCCCTACTTCCTTCCTATATGACTATGATATATTTTATCACTTACCATATATGAAATGATTGTAACTGATTCATAAGTAACTTTTCATTCCTGCTTGAGCATAGGAGATCCATTTGAGGCTCTAGTATGCATTTGTTTTTTAGCCCATGCATTTTTAGTTTTTTAGTATTTCTAATTGACATATACGTTACTAACTTGTATTAATTTTGTTTTACTTGTTACAACCCCCTTCACGACTTCCCATGGATCCTCTACCTTTCCTCATAAAGATTCTTGATCATTGAAGAGGAGATCCAATGCAACAGAGGCAAGAGGTATGCATGTCTTCTTAGTTGAAACCCTCTTGTCAACTCATTTTGGATTTCTTTCTTGTTTCTTAGAAATCCTTGATTCCTCCCTCTATGACTATAACATCTTTTATCACTTACCATACATGAAAATATCGTAGCTGATTCATTAGTAGTTGTGCCTCCTACTAGCATAGGAGATCCATCTGAGGCTCTAGTATGCATTTTATTTTTAGTCCATGCGTTTTTAGTTTTTTAGTGTTTCTTGACATATATATTATTAACTTGTATTAAATTTATTTTACCTGTTACAACCCTCTTCACAACTTTCCATGGATCCTCTACCTTTCCTCATAAGGAGTCTTGTTCACCCGCGAATGCGACCATCAACTTTACTATACAACCCAAGTGCAGAAGAAAGATATGAGGTAATCAATAATTCAACTACCACCAAATTATAGTCTAGTATTTAGTTACTTTGATATTATTTTGAGAAAAGATATATGATTTAACATTTGAATTGTTCTCGTGTAGACACCTAGTGAGCCATGCACTACTTTGAAGATGCTCAATTTTGATGATCCAGAATGGTTATAGATATTGATAGAGACATAGATCTAGATGTGTTCATTTAATGACTAATTTTTGTATATATTCAATATTTGTATTGTATATATCAACCTTGACATGGTTCATGCCACATTTTTGTAACTATTATTGATTTGGCATCTATGCCATTTTTTTATATATGTAGATGATTATTGTTCATATATTACATATATGAAACTTGATATTCAATCTAATTTGTTCATTGTGTGCATACCTTTGTACTTAAAAACTTAGTTATTTGTACTTGAAATGTGATCAATCTTGTTCATTGTGTATGTGTCTTGATACTTTGAAATGTACATATTTACAATTTAAATGCGATCCTACTTG
>BSBK01007333.1:0-37500 GCA_027943335.1 Chamaecyparis obtusa | reverse complement strand
TATTCTACACTAGATTCTATTCTCTTTAAAAAAAAGTCTGCATTTTTTATTATTTTGGTGCAAGTTATGCCTAGTGCATGAACAAGTACCAGATTTTCAAGATGCGGTCAATTCAAAAACTCATTAAAAAAATACTCATTGGAAAATTACAAAAAAAATACACAACTTCTAGATCTCACTCTTACCTATCATCCTATTAAAGGGTTTTGCAAAATACTAAATTTAACCATATATTTTGTGAAGCACACAAAAACAACTATGTTATGTTTTTCTAAAAAATTCAGGAATAGTTTTGTGTGCACGATAGTTTTGACCCTCTTAATCTTATCCATTTTTTAAAAACTTTAGTATTTTAGAAACTAGATTAAGAGTAGTATAATTATTATTGTTTGCAGAACTCCTATTTTTTAGTGCATGACCCTCAAATTTCTTTGTGAAGTTCAGGTTTACCTAATTTCAAAAAAATGTGGCCACTTATACCCCCCTTTTTGCACACCATCTTGGTGCACTTACCATCTACATATATATTTTTTAAATCTTGTATGCGCTGAAAGCCATAATTTTTCATTTTTTCTCTATCTTCCACATCCATTTTACATAATATCAGTATCATTTTCAACTCACCCATTAATAACAACTAAATACACTTTGCACCCAATATCTTGATCCTAGTGGATCATTATATTTACAATGTAATCACAATGGGAGATAGCCCTAGTTTTCTAGTTTGCATGCAATAGCTAGTGAACCATGTTTTCCCACATTACATTTTGGTGAACCCAAAGTAGGCTTACATTAACTTCTTATTTTCAGTTAAAATATTTTTTTTATGTTGGAAATTATCTCATATTTGCAATCATATTTGAATCATGTCATTTATATTGTTTCATTTATTTGGAGACCATTTCACCAAACATTACATTTTGGTGAACCTAATGCATCTTATAGCCTTATTACTTCTGATTTATGTATTTAGATCTAATTTGTATGTAAATTTATAGTTATATTTCATTTATGAAATGCTTAATTGATCAATCTATTGAGAATTTTTATTATCTAGACATTTCTTTTATATCCAGCTTTGTGCATCAGATTTATGACCCTCAATTTTGCATCTTATATTCCCATGCAAAGAAGCTATAGACATATGTATTCCAAAACTTTATATACTATTTTAATAGAGCCCAAGTCATCTCGTATTTTCCATGTGAGCTTAGGTGAAACTCCAATGCCTACAAATGACAACTAAAATTGTGGAGAATCATTCTTCTCACAATTCTCTTGATGATGATGGCTCCTTCACACGAGTATCTCCTGGCCAATTGAGAAAGCTTTCCAATAATGTGGATATGCTTGGACTATTCCTGATTTTCCCATATCTTGTCTGATTGCTCCATACATATTCTTGCACATAGAAAAATGGGGAAGAAGATTGAAAAAGGGGTTTCCCTCAGTTAAACCTCTATTTAGGAATAAATCTTGAAATAAAATACAATAAAGGAAAGCATGATACCATGTAGCAGAGGCTAGATCTAGAAAATGAAGCATATCATACCTTGTAGATGTAAATATTTCTTTGGATATGATCAAATGCTTTGATGCAATAGATTCAACTAAACACAAAACCCAAAAGGAAATCATGAAAATACAAAACCTTATAGAATATATGTTGCAATTCACTACAATGTTTGATTGAGGAGAAGAGAGAGAATAATTGAATGAAATTAGGTGGATATGGATCTCCTTCCTTGATAAAATAATCCTTTACTTGGCCTCCAATGGGGAAAGAAGTTATATCTATGGAAGAAAACACCTTGAATGCTTGAAAAGGATAAATGCTTGAACTTGATGGTTGTTGATTGCTTGATTTGCTTCCTTGCACTTGATAGATTGATCATGATAATGGATGCACTTTACAATAGATTCATGGATTAAGGATGCCAAATGAGGATAGATAGGGTTTTTATATGCATCTCACATCATTTCAAGGGTTAAGAATAAAGAAGGCTGACCATGAAGATAATTTTCCCACCAAAACCTTGGCATGGACCCTCGGGCCAAATCTGGGGCCTATTTATCAGGGGCATGTTTCCAATGGAAACATATACCTAGGAGAATGAGCCCATAATTGATCTAGGCTCCAAGAATATAAGGTATATGTAGGAAAAGAGAAATCAGCTCAGTCTCCAATGAGAGAAAACCACAAAGGCCAATAATAAGGATTTAGGGTCTAGGTGAGGAAATAAATTATGGGATTGCAAGAAAAAAGAGGACACTTGGAAAAAGGGCCAACCTTGATTTTAAGAAATATCAAGAGGATAAAGGACCATGTTTGAATTTAGATATCCTTTAAGTTCCATATTAGGTCCTACCATAGAAACCACACTAAAGTAGGCACAAAATAATCCTTAAATTGTACAAAAAGTAGGTGCTTAGAATTTCAGACAGTGCAAGTCCTAAACATAACGTGTTGTGGTCCACTTCTCATTCTTCTCCATTGCGGGAATGTTTAGTACCGACATATTTCAAATTATATTCAGATAGTTGCCTCACCAATTGCAAGAGACTTCGCAAGTTATAGATTGATACAAATAAAGGACAAATCATTATGGATCATGTGTAGTGGAGAAAGTGGAGAGTGACATTTGTATACTTGTGCTGATTTTTTTTATAAGTGCATATGTATTCAAAGAGGACACATGAAAGAGGATCTATATCTTTTATTGGTTGTGTTATTGTGAAGATTACTTGAAAAGAGTGTTGGAATTCATGTGCTATCTATCACTTCAGTGAAGATTATTTGTT
Organism: Chamaecyparis obtusa; assembly: GCA_027943335.1. NCBI lineage: Eukaryota > Viridiplantae > Streptophyta > Pinopsida > Cupressales > Cupressaceae > Chamaecyparis > Chamaecyparis obtusa. The sequence continues at coordinate 34,695 of BSBK01007333.1, read as the reverse complement.
TGAGTTGGTGTTCCTTATTAGTGGTGGATTTATTCTCTTTTATCTCTCATCTCTGGCAATTAATTGTCTCTCTTTAGAGAGTGAGTCTTTTGGAAGTGATCCCCTGATAGTGATCCTTTGTGGTTTTTCCCTTAATAGCATTTTTCATATAAATTTGGTGTTTCATGTTTTTAAAGGTTGTTGTGCTTTCAAATTTTTGTCTTTTTGTAATTAAGGATTAGAGTAAGTTGGGTGGAACTAATTAACAATGTTATTAATTTTAAACATTTTTGGACAATTGATTCACGCCCCTCTCAGTTGTCTTGCATATTAAACAATTGGTATCAGATATTTGGTTCCTTCGAGAAGAGCTTAATTGTTTAAGGAGATATTTATGCCACACAAACTGACACTACCTACTTTTGATGGAACTTACTATGGCTTTTGGAAAGCAGAGATGTGAGGATATTTGATCTCTTTAAGTTATAAGACTTGGAAATATATGGAATCTTAGTATGTGAAGCTGACAGGTGGACTAAATAATTTGAATGAGATTGAGGCATATGAAGACAACGAATGAACAAGGTATGTAATTTTCAATTCCTTGACAAAATCTGAATTAACTGAGGTTGTCTCTTAGGAAATTGATAAGATGAGATGAAAAATGCAAAGGCCAAATATGAAGTTCTATGGATGGAAGAAAAAGACACCATAACAACATACATGCAAAATATTGATGATGTGGTAAATGAGATTAGAAGTCTTGGTGGAAAAGTAGAAGAAAATGATGTGGTAGAAAAGATACCCAGAAGAAAAGCATATAGTTCCAAGGTCTCTTCTATTGAAGAAACTTATATTTTGAATCAACATTCTAGGGAACAAATGTATGGTGAATTTTTTTCTTTTAAGATGAGAGAGTTTGGTACTCTCGGCATAAGGACATAAACTAGTTTTGAGGCTATGAAACTAGTAAAGGAGGAAGAATCAGATGAAGATAGCTTGGATTAGATATAATAAAATTTTGTGAGAAGGATGAGGAAATGTACCAAAAATTACAAAGTAAGTTACCCTTTAAATTCTTTCACTATGGAAATATTTTTCATTATGTTTTTATATGTCCTAATAGAAAATTGCAAAACAAAAGAACTGGGAGAGTAAATGAAAGTTCATTAAGAAAGCTTATTATGTGACAAGAGATGCAAGTGTTTATGATGATGAATATGATTATGAGAAAGATGATTAGTGCTTATTTATAGCAATAAATGAAGATATTCCTTCTACTAATCATGTTAGTGGTTAGAAACTAAAAAAAAAGGTACATATTCTAAGAAGTCTACTTTATATGTAAGAAGGAACAAAGATGAATGACTCACTGATAGTGGATTCTCTAATTGAATATGACTGGTGATAAAAGTAGGCTTGCAAAATTTAAAAGTGTGATGAAGGATGTGTTACATTTGGAGGTGATCAAGGAGGTAAAATAGTTAGAATTGGCTATATTTGTTTTGATGGGAAACATAACACTAACAATGTTTACTGTGTAAAAGGCCCGAATCACAATCTCTTGAGTTTTGGACATATGTACGAGAATGAAAATAATATTTTATTTTAGGAAGATGGATGTGAGATAAGGAATAAATCCAAAACTATAATCATTTCTAGAAAGAAGGTCGAAGGAAACATGTATCAATTGAAGATCGCGAACAAACATTGTTTGATGTCTCAGATCAAGGAGAGCTAGTTGTGGCACTAGAGGATATGTCATATCAAATTTGAAAATATGACAAGGATCAGTTCATTGCATGTAGTGAGAGATTTTATAAATCTTACAAGACCTGCCAATATTATTTACAAGGAATGTCAAATTGAAAAACAAACAATGAGAACTTTCAAGGGAAAAGAAAAATGCACTACCAGAATATTGGATTTAGTAGACACTTACCTATGCGAACCCTCCATAATCAAAAGTCTACGTGGAGAAACTTGCTTCACGCCTTTAGTTGATGATATTCTAGGATGACTTGGATTACTTTCTTAAGATAAGATTTTGAAGTATTAGACAAGTTCAAGATATTTAAAGCTATGGTTGAGAATGAAGCAGATAAAAGAATCAAATGTATGAGATCTGATACAGGAGGAGAACTTACTTCAGATGAATTCAACAATTGGTTAATGATTGGTGGACTATTATATCTAATTTCTACTAGACCAGATATTATGCATGTTGTTTCTCTTATTGCTAGATTTCACCAAGACCCCAGAGAATCTCATATTGTTGCTATAAAGAGAATTTTTAGGTATTTAAAAGAAAAAAAAAAATTGGACTATGGTACCCCGGTAAATCATATTTCACCTTGATGGCTTATACAAATGTTGGCCGGGTTGGATTTTTTGATGAGAGAAAGTGTACTAATTGAGGAACTTTCTTTCTTGGACCTAGATTTCTTGCTTGGTCAAGTGAGAAACAAGATTTTGTCTCTTTCTACTGGTAAAGCTGAATATATTTTTGTTATTTCATGTTGCACACGAAACAAGATTTGAAGGATATTGAAATAATATTTGATGAACATATTTCTATTTTGTGTGGTAATACTAGTGCTATAAACATATCAATGAACCTGGTACTACACTCAAGGAGAAAACACATTTCAATTTGTTATCACTTCTTGAAAGAAAGTTTTTTGGAGAATGAGGTGAATCTTGACTATGTGCCTAAAAATGAACACATTGCTAGCATTTTTACTAAGGCATTGCCTAAGGATACTTTTGAGTATCTTAGAGACAAATTGGGAGTGATTTCCCCTCCTTACCAGAACTAAATGCTTATGAATTTTCATTAGTATAATGATTTTATGCTTATCTTCTATCTTCACGAATGATATTAGATACCTCTTAGGGGGAGATCTGTACTATTATGAGCTAATTTTTATATCTCAAGGGGAGCTGAGCAAAATGAGTAGATTTTTTGCATCTTTAACCTTTTCCATTGATGTCAAAGTTGGAGAGTTTTTGGATACGTTTTCAAGGATTCTTAGTTGTAGAGTTGTGCTTTTAGTTTTTATCATTGGTGTGTTTCCATCAATGACAAAGGGGGAGATTACTATAGAATTGAGAAGAATCAGTGATTGGGGAATCAATATAGATGTGTTGGTATGGTTGTTATTACCAATTTTTCGCCTTCAACTCAAATCGGTAAAGTTGTTTCAATCAATGTTTATTTTAAAGAAAAAAATTCATTGCATTATTAGTTTGATTGAATCATTGCATTTATGGTGTATAAGGAGAAAATTGAATCTTGTTATTAAATGTGTGTAATAAAATAAAATTCAGTTTTCCATTCAATGCCTTCAAGAAGAAATGAAAGTGCATAAAGAAAAATTTTTATTCATTTGATATGTAAAATGATTTACAAAGTCACATCCTTTATTGCAAAAAGAAAGTATACATATGAAGTGCATTAATTTCAAAACATGGTTACAAATGTTGTCGTTTGAAAGGGGAAAAGAAAATAAAGTCCCATACAGTCTGTAGCACGAATCATAAAAGTATGCAGAAGAAGATACACAAGCATAGAGGTCAAAGATTAGAGAGGTAGGGAAATATCAACAGTTGCTTGTTAATGGAGGGTTGTGTTGTGTTCTGCATCAGCCGGCTGAGGAGGTTCATTCCATGTCCATAGTGTAACTACAAGGGTTGTGAAGATGATGTCAGTCACAGAGACTGGGTAATGAAGAATGTAATCCTATCTATAGAATTCACTATCCATACAAGCATATTCCAATTACTGAATATGAAAAAATGGGACACACATTTTAAACTAACAATTTGTGTCATGTGCAGATATAGGGGTGTATTAATTTTAAAACTATTAAAGGGACATAAATTCCAAGTATGAAACCTTTTAGTTTAAGCATTGATCACATTGTAGATCCAGACTAAAGACCATATTCTATTAAAGGGATATTCTAGTTTTAGAATGAAACCTTTTAGTTAATCACTAGCAGGGATAATCGGTACAATTGCAACTGACAAACAATACCATCAAAGGGAAATTTTCTAGTTTATAAGGAAGTGTCATCTTATCTACAATACATCATACCACAGTTTTAGAATTGTAAAACATTATTTCATAAGAAATGCTTCGTGCCTAAAGATTAAAAACAAATGAAGCTCAAAGAAGATACATGATAAAGGAAATGATACAAGCATCAACAACTCAGTTCAATCTATGAATCCTATAGCTAATGGACACATTCAACTATCAGTACAAGTAGAATTCAACATATGATAGGAACAATATATCTGAATGTAAAGATGCCTTAATCATGATAGTATGAAGCATAGTGAATAATAGTGCAATTTTATCAAAGGGATCAATGATGTGCATGCCTAACAGTAAAGAGCTTAGTGACAATGATGCAATTGGATAGATGCATTTCATAATTTCCAGTCATTAGTCACAAATGAAATTAGAGGAACAAGAGATCATTAATAGAATGTCCATGCCTAAATACAGTGAAAATCGTGAAGGAGCAGCTGTAACCATGCAAGATAGGTATATTCATTATTTCTTCAAATAGTGCATTTCAATTGCATGACTAGCAATGACATTGATGCTCAAACAATAAATATACAAAGATAAGATGTAGTGCATAGAACAATATAATATGAAGCAATAAAAATCAATTAGGGATAGCATGCTCTTAGATAGAAGAGAAATCAATAATTGTGCAAGAATAGTCAAATATGATCAGTAATAGGGTATCGGGGTACAGAAAAGAAAGCACTGTTACAAACAGACATTGCAAATGGGAGCAAGGACATTGTTTCAGGTTTGAGAAAATAAAGAATGTACAAAAAAATAAAATTGCACAATATATAATGCAATGTTTGCAATGTTTCATAAGAATTAAAAATATCTATATGAGCAGTGAAACAAAAATGTACTTGTGTAAGTTCATAGAATCAAATGAGATTAGGTATATAATCAACGGTTGCTATAATGTAATGGAAAAAAAATGAAACAAATATCTCATGAACAATAGGAAAAAATAATGTTAATGAGGAAATGACAAGGAAGAGTTACAAGTGTTCACAATGTTCATCACGTGTCAATTTCAATGAAATAAGGATAATATTAGTTTGATAATGAGAAACATCAGTATGTATGGGAAGCAAGTTTATAACATGGCAATGTACAGAAATATGTGTCATAAAGTAGTAGATAATTGAAAAGAATCAACATATGCAAAGAAATTAGAAGAGTCATGGTATGTATCAACATAAAGTGTTGTTATGTTTAGGAAGAACTATTAAAGGGAGCTATTACATAAACAAAGATCGGTGTTGTATCACTTGTTATACACAACCCAATGATATATAGTTGTCTATGAATAGTGAACTAAAATATGTATCCTCATTAGTTCCATCTATGATTGCACATCAAGGTAATAATTCAACAATCAAGCTTATCAGAGATACATTCCAAGCATGATCATCAAAAAGAGACTAGTATCATCATTGGTATAAGAAAGAAATAACACATTCTCATAAATTCTCATGAATGACTAACATGTCATGAAGAGAATTTATTTTTGAATATGACGGTATGGGTAGACTAAGGATCAATGCATCATAATATAATAAAGATTCAGAGAAAAGATCACATGGTTGATACATATCACAAATTATGGATACCAAAGAGGACCTGTAAAGAAGTTGTCAATGGAAGATTTTATTTAAGGTATGATAGTTGGTACATCAAATTGAGATATGAGAAGCAGCTTAGTACAATAATTTTCAGGGATATAATAACTTTCATGATAATACAAGTATGTTGCTATAGTAATAAATGGGATGATTCTTTTTATCATTAATGGCTTAAGGAGAACATAGAAATTTCATTTGACTTTTGGTATCATGATACTAAGAAGTATAATTTCAAGCATGAAAGCAACATATTCACCTATAAGAAGGAACAACTGATAAGCATGATACACATCAAGGAAATACTCAATAAGAGAAAAGATGACAATCATTAGTCAGATGGTATAAGAATGCATAGGTTCAGCGCTAAGAAGATGAAAGTACAATCAATAAATGAGTAGTATCTAGAAAAAAATAATAGGAAGTATCCATATTCATGAGATATAATGCCTACATAAGAGATGTAATCCATAAATAGATATAGAATGTAAACATTATCATGCTCATTTGAACAAGAAAAGAAGTGCATGGCATATCTACAGAGTCTAAATTGTCAAAAGAATCAGATTCATGAAGAAACACATTCAAGGAAATCAAATTTATAAAGGTTCTATGTGATAAAAAGTTCAAATCTTTGGATAACAGTCATCATGTTTTAAAGATGTTGATAAAGACAATGTCAGTATATTTTGACACGGTGCATAGCATGGTAGACTATATGAATAGTTTGATATATTTTAAGCCAAGGAGTCATGAATGTTAATGGTTTCAAACAGAGTAGTGGATGTATCAATTAATTGGTTTAGAGATCAACCTTAAATTTTAGATCAGGTAAAATATTTGAAAGGAACAATGTGTTTTCAAGTTAATCATGATACAAGGAGTTCATAAATAACCATGTCCAGCTATAGAAAGAAAATCCCTCAGATTTGTTTACAAAGATTTACAGAACCAAAGAACCTTATAGTGTAGATGGAAAACAGAGTAATAATGGATAGAGAAAACCCTTTTAAGGTACAGTTAACTAAAAATTAAATAGGGGTTTGATATTTATGTAGTCTGCATGCTTTCTCTAAAACCCTCATGACACCAGAAAGAAAAGGAAATACAAAGATACATCTTGAGTTTATTTTTGGTTACCATCAGTTGGAGAAACTATTTTGAGTAGTTACCCACATGATACACATAGTTATGCCCCTGATTTGATGGGATTACCTCTTGCATCTGACCCCATGTTTTGCATGTAGATTTGGAAAAATTTGGAACAATTGCAGGACAGTTTGAGTGGATTTTTAGTTTTGCGTGGCTTGGAGGAGTTTTGGTTTAGTGAACATCATGTTTCTTGTTGTTAGGTCCCTGATTTTTAGGGATTTTCAATTCCATCCGACCCTTTAGTGTTCTTGGCCTATATCCTCTCATTTTAGCTCATTTTTTAGGGACTTCATCTTTTTGCAAGTTTTTGCACATTGCAGATTCTTGCATTATTGTATTGGATCCATTATTTTTAGGATTTGTACTAGATTTTTCCCCTAGGAGTTGGAATATAGATCAGAATTTTCCTCCCATCTCGTGTTATCAGGTTTTAAGTTGTATTATATGTTTTTAGTGGTTGAAAATTGTGGAAATAACTTCCCTTTTCATAATTGTTGAGAATTAAAGCCTTCTTAAATCTGATTATATGATTATGGGTTGTGGGGATTAAGTTTATATTCTAAGTTTATTATGGATGCAAGTATATGTGAAATTCTAAATATTAGATAAAGCTTGGTGTATCACCTTTTCAATTCAATTTATTTGCATTTCAAAGCATCCTTTTATCTCTTCTCGAGTCAAGTTTCAGTTTTAGGTGAACACAAAGGAGGAAGTTGGCCTATGATCTAGAGATTCATTCTCAAGTGCAAGTTACCCACCATTGAGACTGTTTCCATGTTACAATAGGATTTTTGAGCTTTAAACTTAGCATTTTCGGGTATAATCATAATTTATAACAGTTGCCAATGATGTCAACTTATCGATGTTGTCATTTGTGTCTAATTTTTTTAATATGCATTGAGTATATTGCTCCACATTCTTTGTATGTTAAGAATATGTTGATGATATTTTGACATGGTGATGAAGAATCTTCAAAGATATCAATTTCAATTTTATGTGGTTTGGAATGAAGTACAAGGGATTTGGCAATTGTCTATTTTTAGCTGTGACTGATTGTGGTTTTTATGTCAAATGCATCATTTTCGTTTCTCTGCATGAATTTTTTTAATGGTGTGCTTTTTTAAATGAGATATTAATGTCATTAGCTTCATTCATTTAAGTTAGCACAAGCTTTTTGGTTTCAGAGTTCGATGATGTTTCTACTTTAGGTTTGGTTGACCTCGGGTGTTTACATTTTATTATTTTGTCTTGGTGTTTTAAAAATGGGATGTAACATGTATGATGATATTTTTGGTCTCAAACATAACATGTTGTGGTCCACTTCTCATTCCTCTCCATCATAGGAATGTTTAGTGCTAACCTATTTCATATTATATTCGACTAGTTTCCTAGTTGATTGTGGGAGACTTTGCAATATATGGATTGCTATAAATAAAAGACAACATGGAGAGAATAAAAGACAAAGTGGGAGACTTCTCAAGTTATAGATTGATATAAATAAAATAAAAGACTAATTTTTCTAGATTGTCTGTGGTTGAGAAAGAGTGGAATTTGTATACTTGTGCATATTTGTGTACAAGTGGATACTTACATAAAGAGGACATATGAAAGAGGAAATGTCTCCTTGATTGTTTGAGTTATTGTGAAGAGTATATTTGAATAGTGTAGACATTCACATGTTATCTATCAACTTAGTGAAGATCAATTGTTTGAGTTGGTGCAACTTATCAATGATGGATTTATTCTCTTTTATCTGTGTTATTCAATAGTGAGATGTCTCTCTTTGGACAATGAGTCTTTTAGAAGTGAGCCTTTATCCATAAAAATTACCTTAACCAATGTTGTTATATTTGAGAATAATATTCTCCATAGTTTTTCCCTTAACAAGGTTTTCCACATAAATTTGGTGTTTCATGTGTTTAATGGTGGTTGTGCTTTCATGTTTTTATCATTCTATAATTAAGGATTAATGTAAGTATGGTGGAACTAATTATCAATGTTATTAAGTTTAAAATTTTTTGGACAACTGATTTAAACCCCCCCTCAAGTAGTGGTCTTGCATATTCAATAGTTCAATTATGCTACATATATACTTATGAGAAGATAACAAAATAACATTCTTTTTCAATTGTTGAAAACTCAAAATCGGCTAGAATCTGGTGGTTATGCAACTCTATCTAGTTCAATTGTTCTTGCACGAGCATGTTTTTTATTAAATCAGTAGCCTAACAAGGGGGATTACTCTTATGTGAACACAACACAAAACAAAGGTGATGGAAAATACAAGTGATTTTAAAACAAGCTCAAGAACAAACCATTAACAACACAAAAGAAGCACAAATAGTAATCCACATCAAGAGAAGGAAGCCAACACACTCATAACAAGGGAGGAAAATGTGAGATAGAGTGGCTCTTCCTTTGCTAATGGAAAACCATCCAAAAAATATTTGCACTAGGGTCGGGCCACTACATGGTAGTGGAGCCCCATTTATGGGTTTGTTAGCATCGAGAACAAAGTGCTAGCAGCAATGTACATCAGTTGCCAAAGGTAGGAGGAGAAGTTAGAGAAGGGTCTACATAGCCATAAGAGATTGCACTAGCAGTGAGAGGTGGAGTCAAGTTCATCAGATTAGAGGAGGCCACAATAGTAGAAGCATCTTTCGAGTGGTCATCAGCAACTTGTGAGTCCTTAGAGGTGGAATCAAGAGCTTGGATGGTCAAATGATCATCATTTTCATCCTTCCACTAAGTAACAACACCTTTACAATGCAAAAGAGAACAAAAGAGAATAGCTTGTAGCCAAATGTCTAGTAGAGAAGCATCATCAAAATGGAAAGGGGAGGCCCTCATAATCCAATGATTGAGTCCAAGGCCTATCCCCAACCATTAGAACCACATCCCCTAGTACTGGTGCGGAGATATCCATGATGTCAACCAAAATGGAATTGAAACCCAACAAAGTTGTAGCCTCATCCATGTTCAAGAAATGGCTAATAGAGTTTGTGGGCATGTTGCTATATACGTCCACACTCTTTTTCTTGGTTAAATATAGACTAAGTATTTATATTAAATTTATATATTCAAAATATTACTAGTTGATCTTATTGTCTATAAGTTTCCATTCATTTGTGATTGTTGATCATCTTGAAAATTTAAAAAAAGTGTCATAAAATATATATTTAGAATTTTTTCAGTTGTTCAGTTGTATTGTGCCACCTTTATTGCACAAGAATAAAACTAATCAATAAAGGAAGGAAATAGTTTTCATATTAAAATAATGTACAAATTTTATTTTTTATATGCTTGAAAGTACATAATGCATATGATGAAACTAAGTACTACAACATGCCAGAAGACTAAAATACATAGAATGGACACTAACGTGTCAAATAGACACTAGCACATGGAAGGAACACTTGCCTATCATTGAAGTCCAAAGTTTTCACTTGAATTCAATTTTAGATTGTAGTCTTATTTTTGCACTATAATCCTTTTGTTCTATTATAATTTTACAATTAATATTTCTATATCTAATATTAAAAAACAATGCCCATAAATCAAAAAACAAGATTACAACAATTTCCAAAACAACCAAAAACAATTGGAGTCAACAGAAGACTCCAATATGACTTCAAATACGTTCTCCACACTCTTCAATTCCTTGCATCACCTGTAAGAAGAACCAAAATGACATCACCCCTGACATCGTTTATATACAAATGATAAAAATGAAATTGTCAATTCAACTAGTGGATCTTACGTAGACGTCTTGATAATGATCTCATACATTGTTGGATTTTTGTATCCTTTGCGTCTCCAAATTGTTACAAAATTCATGAAAATGGACAATCGAATTGCTTATCTCCACGCGTGCATCAAGATTTGGTCTCTCCTGCCATGAAAATTAGTTCATTAGTTTATATATATTTGGGGTGGTGGAATTCTGCCGACATTTTTCTAGACTTCTAGAAGGATAACATATGCCCCCAAACCAGGTCAATGTCTATCCAAAAACTACAACAAGGATAACATATTTGTTCAATTTGTGAATAATTAAGCAAACGACCCTTTTTAAATGTTTCAAAACTTAAATCAATTGTATAGATCTATAGATCAATTTCTTCTTCGTGGGTATATTATACACATCCATAGTCATTGATTGTATTATATATATTCTTATTTACGTGTAATTGTTGAATTATCTTGAATAGAAAAAAACGTGTGTCATAAATTAGATCTATCATTATAACAAATTAATTGAAATGGTCATTCAAGTTAAATCTTCTACTTGATTGATTGGTATAAGCCTCATATGTACAATTAGTCTATCTTGTACGATATAATGGATGAAATATTATGTACTATGCTTGTAATCCTTCAAAATATTCCACTCAGCCAATCGGTGTTGTGTGTAACCACAATCATCCAATTAATCTATTTTGTAGTGTAAAGTCGTAATCCTCTAATTTATCATACTCCAAATTGTTGAATTGTCTTATATATGTCATGATTTTGATAAATCCAACATAAAAATCATAGTTTAACCCTGCAATGAATGTAAAAATAGATGAGCCATGATATAGAATAAAGGTCATCCATGTGAAAATAGCTCCAACATACCATTGGTAAACCATAACCAACCTAACAGGATTTTCATCAAACTTGCATATGATACCCACTTCGCCAAACATTAAAACTTAAAGATTAATTGCATACATATTCTCTTGCTCTCTCACACAACCACATAGGTACATAACATGGTTTCCTTGTTGAAACTCATTTGTGTTTCTATCTAAGCTTTATGTATACAAGGTATTGGTGTAATTTATTATATTTTACCTAGGATAATATTATATCCAAAGTGTAATGTTTCATCTATGTATTAAATTTATTTTACGTCACCTATGCATCTAATAATTGCATATATGTAGATTGTTAACCTGAGGCCATCAGGACCCACTACTCCCTCATTAAATCTTGATTAGAGGAAGTTGAGTTTTACCTTATCTAATCAAGGACCACTTTTTACTTGATTAGGTTAAGTAACCTACTAAATGGAAGTTAACTTATGATCTATTAGACATGTGTCATTTTGATTCTCATCAAAAAGACATATACAAATTTACTTTACTTATTATATTGTTTAGATTCGTATCTTGCTTTTGCTCTATTAATATTAAAAAAAAACATTATTTTACATTTTAGATTTATGACTAATTAATTGACATTAAGTCTTAGGACATTTTAAAATCATAAAATCTAGCATTACTAACTTCTAGCTAGACTCCAAAGTAAATATACCATTAACATAATCTCTAAATCAACTAATATAATTAAAGCATACCATCAACCTAAACATTTGTGATTAACTACTTGCCAAATAACCATAATATCTTATTAATTACTTTATATAACTATTGATTAACCATTAACAATTTATTTCCTCATAAATACAACAGTTTCAATTAATTTTGACAATGTTGAATAATTTATCTTATGGACTACTTTATATGGACAAATTTGGACCCATTTCTATAAACTTAAGATATATTTTACAATTTTATCTAATTTCAACTAATTTTAAATCTAAATTAGATCAAATTTAAGTACTCTACTTAATGCATACAATCTTCAACTACTTTGATCTAATTTAGATCAAATTTAAAATTTTCATAAAATTCAAATTATCTTTACTAGTATGACTAGTATCAACTTATTTTTCTTAGATTCATTATTGAAAGTGGATGTTTATGGCTCTAATAAAAAGTACAACTAAATAATGTGATATATATAACGTGTGAGAGTTTCTTTAAATAATATTTATTAAAAAATTTAAGTAAAAATTTTTAGAAAGATTTTACCTCTATGATTTCTTCAAGGTAGTACATATTCCGCTTGATTAAAATTTTCTTTCAAAATTTACCAAGATTAAGAAAAAATTTAAAATACATAATTTTTTTAAAACTACTATATGAATATAAAAACTTCTAGTACACCATTGAATATATGTAAGTAAGTAAGTAAGTAAGTATGTATGTATGTATGTATGTATGTATGTAAAATCATTTTGTTTCATAACTATTCTATCTTTATTTTATGAAAATTAGTTCTATGTAAAATTGATGTGAAAACTTATCAAAAAAGGTATAGTGTAACTGGTTGATCTTAATTGTTGAGGATGACGCATGTGCTCGAAAAAGTCACCTACCATAGTTTAAACCTACAAAGAGGTGTTTTGGTCAAGTTCGACACCTAGATGACTTTGATCGAAGGGCAAGATCCCCTACAAATGATTTCTTAACCAAATGTGTGTTTCAATCAGGTTCGACACCTAGATGACTTTAATGAAAGGATGTGATCCCCTACACATAATTACTTAACCAAATGTACATTTCAGTCAAATTCGATACCTGCATGATTTTGATAGAAACCCCTAGACATTTTTTCTTAACCATAAGATGACTCTTGATTTAAACATATACATATTTATTTAATTATAATATGATATATTAAAAAAAGATATCAACATTCATATAATTAAAAAACAAAAAAATTAAAACACTTTTTTTATCATAGAACACCAATAAATTATAATCAACATTTGACAATTTCACAATGCCCAAAAGCTAATAACTAATTGATCCCTTCCCATGGGACCACCTCCTCAATCCTAGGATGCCCAATCTAACTTTACACTCACAAACAAAGCAATTGAAACCAGATTCTGATGCAAAAGGTTTAGAAAGCTCGAGATCTACTTTTTTTGATGATTAGGAACTTAAGAAACCCTATGATTTTAATCTCCTTAAATTCTCTTCACCTTTGTTGACATGTGGAGAAAGAATTGACCCAAGAAAATCATTAAAGTCTTACCTAGACGCCATGATTATGATTTCACATATCATTTGGCTTGCACTACTTTTTCTTTATTGTATTGAGCATCAAATTGGCTGCAGATTAAAGTATTCTATTTGTATGCTTTATGTCTTCGAATACATTATACAAACATTCATGAAAAAAAGCCAATTGAATACATTGAATTGCCCAAGGATTTTGTCCCAACTCCCATAGAAATGATGAAGACTGCAAGGCCTCAAATAAATAATCTCTTACGTGGTTTTTTATGTGCATTTCAAACAAAAGAACAAATAATCAAACAAATAAATATTGTATTTGTTTCTAGAAATTCTCAGTCAAACCGGCCTAGATATTTATTGGTATATTTAGAGAAACTAATTCTTTCAATTGGGTTCTTTAAGCCTGTCTTGGGTTTGAGTTTAACACTTGTAGAATAGGCAAGGCAAGGAATATGAATGGCAGTTCATGTATTTGTTTATATATATTTGGGGTGGTGGTATTGTGCCAGCATTTAGCTTGGTTTATCCCATGTCAATAAAAGGATAACATTTACCACTAAATTACGTCAATGTCTATCCAAAAAATTCGAAGTTTTCTTCAATTTTGTTAGTTGTTAAACTTGTAATTGTGCGAGCATCAACTTTCAATTGGACACTGATGGGTATGTAGTTATAGATGTCTAGAGTCTAATTGTTCTTGTTGTATATACATTTAGGTTTTTAATAGGTCATCTTCAAATAGATAGCTTCAGAATCAGATGTATCCAACGAAAAGGGGTCGACATTGGTAGTCTTTTGATCATCAAGTCTTGTTTTTGGTCATGTGGACCAATTTTGGTCCCATAACCTATTTTTTTAACAAAATGTTTTGCATGTCATGGTTTATATATGTTAATCTAATGAAACAAGTATATGTTATAATTTGAATGTTGATCATTTAATCTTTTAATTGTTGTATTATGTTGTTTGTTTTAATCAAGCTAACAGTTTTTTGAATTTTGAATAGTTTTTCTTTATTTTTAAATTGTTTTGATACATATATTGTTGGCATAATGATCAGCGCTCCTCTCGGAATTTGTGACATGGCTTAACCACTTCTTGTGTCTTTTATAAATCTAGTGGTTGTATTGGGTATTTACAGGTCGATCTTTTGGTGCAACGGAAACCACTACTTGTAACAAGTGGTATCAGAGCTTGGTCACAAGTTCAAATCCCCTCGGGTAGCACTGAGGTGGAGATTGTTGGCACAATGGTCAGTGCTCCTCTCAGGATTCGTGACATGGCTTAACCACCTCATGTGTCTTCTATAAGTCTAGTGGTTGTATCAAGCATTAACAGATCGATCTTTTGGTGCAACGAAAACCACTACTTGTAACATATATAACATTTGTACAATCATACTTTTGATTTAAAAATAAAATAAATTAAACACAACTATTTAATTTGAAATGATAGTTTGACATACTACTTGTATGCACCTTAAAATAGTCGCCTAGACTTTGGGCCCCCATTCAACAATTTATCAAATCCCTCAATCAATATTTTCAAAAATCATCATTTTATCAATTATATCAATTTTCTTGATTAAATCCTATTTTATCATTTATTCGATTATTCCTTGGGCTAACCATTTTATCCTAAAGTTTTTATTTATTAAAAAGAATATTTCCTCCTTTTTTAATAAATAAAAAACCCCCACCTTTCCTCTTGTCCTAAGTTGCACAAATAAAGTACTATTCTTATCTTATAAAAAGAAGAAAAACACTTTTTGTCTCATATGGGCACAAAAGTCAACTCTTATTTTCTCATTGGAGGATATTTATGCACATGGATTGCTCCTCTTTCAAGCTCCACCATTGATTAAATATTTTGCCTCTTAATCTTCATGGTCCATTCTTTTTCATTTCCTATAAAAGAAGAGCTCTCTTCCTCATTTGCATATCAATATTTTTATGCTAATGTTATGCTGCAGGTTTTCTAGGTCACTTTGGAGCTTTTAAAGACTTGGAGCATTCTTGGCTTTTGCATCTACATTTCATTATTAGTTTCATCCATGCATAGTAGCTTCATGTTTATGCTTTCATAGTTTAAATTTCCTTTCAAGCTTTAGAATAACTCATCTACCTTAACTAGGAGGCTTGGTAATACTTGTATTTTCCTTTTCATAGCATAGCTTGTACTTTCATTTTCATAGCTTAACTTGCATCTCTCATTTCTAGCTTGCATATTCATCTTAATTTAGCTTGCATTTGCATTTCATAGTGATTCTTGAGGATATTGGCATTCTTCCCCTTGTCTTCATTTGAATCTCTCATTGTGTGGTTGACTAGCAAAGTCATTAGCTTAATAGCTCTAGCTGAGAGCAAACTTCAAATAATCTTGCAACTCCATGCATAAAGAGCTCTAGGTCGCTTTCTAAGGTTTCCTCTTCATGGATTCCCTTGGATATAATGACTTAGAAAAGTGCACCATTTGAGTGTGTACATTTTTGGCGCCCACCGTGTGGCAGAGCATTATTGTTTTGTCTTTAATTTTTTGCATTTCCGTCAAATTTTTTCATCAAATTTTAGCTTCATTTTTGGCTCTCGGGTTTTTCGATCTCAGATTATTGTGTGATAGTTTTCTAGTATCGCGCGATAGTTCGCCTATGTTCGCGCGATACTTTACTAGTTAAAAATATTGCCCCGTTTGAGACATTTTGTCGCCCTGTTTGAGACATTCTATCACCTGCAGTAAAGCGAAGTATCGCCTAGAAATATATTATCACCTTGGTATATTGTAAAGTGTCACGCAATATTTCTGGTGACTATATTGTCGCCTATACCTGACAGTGAGTTGTTTCTTGGTTCTTTCTTCCCAAATTTGGATCTAGTTAGCTTGCTGGTTTAGTTTGTTGTGGTTAGATAGCTTTAATTTATATATTTCATTTGAATTTTGATTTTGCTAACCTTGTGGGGCTAACAAGTTGTGCTTGTAGGTGCTCTCATTGCTTGAT
This sequence comes from Chamaecyparis obtusa, assembly GCA_027943335.1. Classification (NCBI taxonomy): domain Eukaryota; kingdom Viridiplantae; phylum Streptophyta; class Pinopsida; order Cupressales; family Cupressaceae; genus Chamaecyparis; species Chamaecyparis obtusa. The sequence continues at coordinate 18,006 of BSBK01007333.1, read as the reverse complement.
CATTTTTTTAAAAGAACACATGTCAAAGCTTCAAATGCACAAGGGCTACTAATGGTTTTTGTAGGGTTGCCCAAAGCATAAAAACTCAATCAAGTGCTTGTTGTTTATTTTATTTCAAGTGTGGAAATTACTAGTTGTTTTATTTCATAGGAACATAATATCTTGTTGTAAGAATTCTTGGGTGGTAGGAGAAGTATGCTCTTCACCCTTGTGGTGAACCAGAAAATCTTGACCCATCTTTGGATTTTGAAAACAAGAGGGTAATTGAACATTTGCTTGGTGTGTTTGGGAGAAGACTTTGAGATAGGTAAGTATGCTCTTCACCCTTGTGGTGAAACAAAAACCTTGAACTTCATAAGTTGATCCACTTTTTGTTTAGATCTTTAGAATCCTTTAGTAGGCCTGCTCTTGAGCAATCAAGAGGAACGACCCAAGTGGGGACAAGCTAATACTGAGCTATTCCAACCCACTACAAACTCAAGGCTATCGAGGATACAAAACCTTGGTAGACGTAGTGCTTGTCTTTGCTTGATGTGAGTACTTGTGAGATTGTGACCATTAGAAAAGTGTTGAGTAAGAATGCTTAAGGTACTCTTGAGGTCGCGAGGTCCCAGTCCTTTTTGAGGAGCAAGAGGGGTACTACAAACGGAAGCCCTTACTAAGAACCATAGATAGAAGCCACCATATTTTGCCGCTTAGCTTCTTGGTGCAAAGATTGATGCAAGTTGAATAACTCGGATCACCCCAAGATTACTCACCATATGTGTTCCCTTGGTTGTGTCATTGGCACTTCCACAACAAAGCCAATATCTATTGTGAGCAACCACTTTGTGTGAGGCAATGGAGCATCAAGTGTGGGCCAAGTTGTTAAGTTTTGAGCTGTTGTCTTTTTTTGGCTAAAAAGTGCTTGAAGTGTTATCGTTGTGATATACCCATGTAAACGTTCTTGCATATTCAACATCTCAGTAGTGCTCATAGAAGTTTTTTAATTTTGATATCACAATTGCTTGTCTTGGCAAGGTTTCTTTTTCCCTTGTTTCAAGTGTTTGAAGACATGTTTGATCACCTACTGTTTGCAAACCTGTCAATTTACTGTTGTCACTGTGATTGAGATCGAAAAAACTAACCCTCAAACTGAGATTTGAACCAAATTGCCTTAAAAACTTAAATTTTGACACTCACTAGTCAAGAATCGTACGACACTGGAACAGTATCACCCTCTGTCCTGGAAAATATCATGTGATAGTTCACCCCTGGAAAACTGTCGCCCTGCTTGCCTGGAAACTGCCGCTTGGGCTGCCTGAAAAGTATCACCTTGCTTAACGTAAACTATCGCTTGGTCTGAAACTATCGCCTGGTCTGAAACTGTCACCCTGTTAGCCAGGAAACTGTCACCCATAATCTTTTTGTTGTCTGCCTAATTCATGCAATTTTCAGTCTTCTCTTAGTTGACCAAATTTTAGTAAGTTTTCTACCCTGCAATTGAAAGCTTGTTTGTACCTCAGGTTTTTGGCTCTAGACATCTTGAGTTAGTAGCCTTTGACTTCACCAAAGATTTTGCTTGTCATTAGTAAGTTAGGAATTATCCTTGTTGACAAGATTCACCTTTAGATTCTTTGATTGCACACTTGGAGAGTTTGAGTACTCTTTTGTCCAAATCCACTTTCATATAAATTCAATTTCAATATATTTTGGTTAAATCATCCTCCTGATCCATATGTGCTAGGATACTAGAATCCTTTTGTTATGCACCACTGTGGCAGTGTTGATTTATACCTTTTGTCAGCTTTCTATCTTACCATATCTCTTTTTGGACAATTGAATATTTTCACTATCCTAGTTTGACAATTAGTGATTCATAAGGTTATGTTCTCACTAAGGGTCTTTTCTTTCATGCTGGTTACAACAAGATACCAAGTGGGTCAAGGAAAAAAACCTCAAGTAGTTTTTGAACAATTACCTTTAGTCCAAACTCATCAAAGGTGAAAGGGGAAGGAACCCATCTTCGATCAATCTCCTAGGAGTGCTTCAGAAGTTTGGTTTGAGCCTAAGAGTAGCCTTAGTGAATTGAGTACTTTTGTACCATCCTCTCAATCAAATATGGACATGAGCTACACTTTGACTAGGAGACAAAGAGAAATAATAGATCAAACTCTTGATGACATTTTTCAAAGACATAGGGGTAACATGTCATTCAATGATGACAATCAACCCCAATCACCTCCTATTAACTCAAGATATCTAGATGCTCATCAATGAGTTGAGAGACACTATGCACAAGCTCATCAAGATGCAAGGTCGCAACATGAAGACCAAAACAACCAATCTTGTGATGCTCATGTGAATGCAGCTAACTTGTTCAAGCGTTCAAGGCCAAGCTCTCCACTAAAAACAACCTCAAGATATACAAGTGAGAGGCTAAAAAGTATTGAGTGAGAAAAACAAGCATTCTTGAATGAACAAGCTGCAAAAGAAGAAAAATTTAGGCTCCTAGAGGAGGAACAACAAGCCTTGTTGGACATAGAGAGAAGGGTCGCACAAGAAGAACAAGATAGTCTCCTAGCCCAACAACTTAATGCACAATTCAATAATAGGGGTACCAATAGTGGGACCAACTCCCCACCATCTACTCCCTCGAGCACCCCACGAGCCAGAAAATATTCAAGGTCACCATCAAGATCTCCTAGTTCTAGAGGAAGGACTTTACAACATGCTCAATATAGGAGACAGACGCCTCCTAGGAACTCAAGACAACCCTCCCAACAAGCTCATCATGGCTCTCAAAATGGAGGAAGTAGTGCAAATTATGAAGCTCAAGAATTTATGAGAATACAACAAGAACGACTTTTCCAACAATATGTGGATAAATATGTTGAGGAAAATAAAGATAAGTTCCTAGAGAGATTAATCAACAAGGGTGCGAGGGCCCCTTATAACTTTGATGTGGATAAGAAAATAAAGAAACAGAGCCCCTCACAAGAGGAGGAGATTAAGCAAATCAAGAAGATAATGGAGAAAATGATGGCTCCTAAGAGTTCTTTCAACCTTGATTCTATTTGTCCTAATCCTTTTGATAGGAGTGTGAGCATGATGGATTTTCCTAGGAAAATTGAACTTCCCCAATATGACAAATATGATGGTAATGGTGACCCACATGATCATGTGTGTTAGTTTTATACCATGAGTTTTGAATTTTACCATGAAGATTCCTATTTGATGAGATTATTCCCAAGGAGTCTAAAAGGTCAAGCTATGGAGTGGTTTACCAACATAACCCCTCCCGTCAAAACTTTTAAAGAATTGGTCCATAGATTTGTGCAACATTTTGCCTACAATTTATCAAGATCGGTCACCATGCTTGATTTGTGTAATTTGAAACAGAATCAAGGGGAATCCTTTGTTACATTTTTACAAAGATGGAGATGATTATGCTCCTGATATTCTAGGAGAATTCCTGAACAAGAGAGAATTGATATCATTGTGAGAAACTTAGTACCTGAGATGTGGTATGAGGTTCGGAAGATGGTCTTTGATTCATTCGACACCATGATCGAAACCGCATGTAGAATAGAGGATGTCTTAAAAGAGCAAGGTATTTTGACTAAACAACATAATAACAACAATAGTCAAAATAATAACAACAATCATAAGGACAAAGGCAAGAACTCACACTGGAATAAAAATAAGCAGGTAGTCAATGATGGATTTGTTGACTCCAACCAACCAAAGGATCAAGGTGTCCTTCATTTATCTAGTGCAGTTCAAGCTATGAAGTTTAACACATCCTCTAACCAACAAGAGCATAAACAAAGATATCAAGAAAGACCTAAAAAGGAAAAGCGATAGTTCTCTAAGCTTGGGGACTCTTATGAGGATGTTTTCAAAATGCTCATTGATAACAATCTTGTGCAACCACAAGATCCAACAAAATTTCACATACCTGACATTAAGCCATATTGGTGGAATAAAAAGGCTTACTGCATATTTCATAATGGCATTGGACATGACATAGAAAACTGCTGGAAACTTAAACATCTCATTCAAGATCTTATTGAAAATGGTAAACTTCAGATTGATGGATTGAAAACCAATGCAGATCACAAAGCATTTAAGGAACCTTTGCCCAAATATGATAAGGGGGAAACCTCTAAACCCAAAGATGGCAAAGCTGCAATCAATTACACCTATACGTCTATAGAGAATGTTATCAATATGCTTGAAGTTGTAGATGAAAACGTCAACATGATGAGAAACAAATATTCTTATAGTCATGATGTGGACTCTCCTTCTATGTTTGATGAAGGACTCATGGTGGTGCTTAGAGGTCCTCACTCCTAAAGGTCATCTCAAGCTCTTAATGTTGTCACTAGAAGCCAAGGTCAAGGTCATGTGGTCATTAAAGGTCCTAATTCTAACCAATCTAACAAACCAAAGCAAGTGACATCCAAGAATGTCACCACCAAGTCAGCAGTTAATCCAGAAATGAGCTACAATCTTGTTGATCAGTTACAAAGAACACCAGCTCAAATTTCAATTTTTGAGCTCCTAGAGTTGTCTCCAAGACATAAGCATGTCCTTGAAGATGCTTTGCGTACAGCCAATGTCCCTAACAAGATAAACATTGATCAATTCCAAAATATGGTAAATCACCTTGCCAGCCCACATTACCTCACATTCTCAGAAGAAGATGACAAAGCCTTGAGCCATCCGCATAATCTTGCCCTCCACATTGAAGTCATGATTCACAAGACCTATGTTAGGCATGTGTTGATTGATGGGGGTGCTGGGCTCAATATTTATTCTTTGAGTTTGTTGAAAATACTAGGTTACTCAGAGCAAGTTATTGATACTCGCAAGAAAATAACCATCAAAGCCTATGATGAGGCAGAGAGAAGTTCTAAAGGCTTGGCCGTCCTTCTTATTAGGATTGGCCCTGTTGAAAAGGACATCTTGTTCCAGATTGTTGATGCTAGTCCTTTAGCCTATAATATTCTACTTGGTAGACCATGTATCCATGACATGCAAGCAGTGTTGTCCACCTACCACCAATGTGTCAAGTTCCCCTATAATGGAGTAGAGGTTTGTATACCCAGGGATAACACATTATTTGTTAATGCAATTTCATCAAGGACCCATGTTCCTCTTAATCAAGAAGCAAAAACTTTTGATGCAACTTTGGCACAATGTCAGAATAAGTTCACAACCATAGACCTTGGTATGGGGAGTTATCATATTGACTCCTTCATAAAGCTGCCAGTCTCACCTAGGTCCTATGGTAAGCCTGCATAAGAAATGCATCCCTCATCTGCAGCAATGACTCTGTTTGATACATTTGTAGAGTCTTCAATACCCATTCAGGATGAGAAAGAAGAAGTAGCTGTTAGAGACTAGATTTACAAAGAGGAAAAATACAGGCACAATGAAAATTTCTCTCCATCTCCTAAGACTTATGGGAGAGGATATACTTTGGTCAAAAATATGGGTTACCCAGGTCATGGTCCTCTCAGTCATAGACTAGATGCTAAGGCTGAACCACTCAATCTTGCTCTTTTTGGACGTAGATCTAAGACAATAGTTGGCCTAGGTTTTGAAAGTCAAAACAAGAAAGTTGCCCCTATCCTAGTTGCGATGGATAGTGATGATGAATACATACCCAATGTGCAAAATCAACAAGATAGGTGTGAAGATTGGGTCCCTTCCACCAATCTCCTTTAGGGAGATTTGAATACTATAGTTGATAATCCAATAGTTTAAGAAATAGAACAAGAACAATCCACTATTGAAGATCATGTTGAGGATGCTAGCCAACACACAATGTGCAAAATCAGCAAGATAGGTGTGAAGATTGGGTCCCTTCCACCAATCTCCTTTGGGGAGATTCGAATACTACAGTTGATAATCCAATAGTTTAAGAACTAGAACAAGAACAATCCACTATTGAAGATCATGTTGAGGATCCTATCCAACACACAAATGGCATTCAAGATGGTGTTACCCTTGGTGACATCAAAGCTTCTACCTCAAGGCCTAAAAAATATGGTTGGTGTAAACATCCCAGTCGGGATTCAGATATGGACTCACATGAGTATGAGTGGGAGACTCTTTCGGATTGTTCTACAATTGACATGGACATTGTTTTTGTCCATACATATAGTTCCCAATCTAAGGTAGCTAACGAGTCTAGTGTAGGATTAGAGGATTGGAATCCATGAGTCACTTTAGTGGACGATGCTTTGCTTAGTAGGATAAGTCCTGATTTGGGTACCTTAGAGGGATACTTGGTGGATCCTAACTCTGCAATCACCAGGGATGATGCCATTCGCATACATAATATTGAACCAGTCATTGACCTACCCCTTGCCAATCCTCACTTAATTGATTGGTCTCAGTGCTATCAAAAACCTTAGCACCCAACCTTTCAAAATGACTATGAAATAGCATGCTACCTAAATACCCTTGAACCTATAGTCTCTTCCACCAGCGAAAAAACTACAAGTATGACAGAGCTGGATATCAAGTACCTCAATCAAAAAATAAAAAGAAAAGAAATAAAAGATAGGAGTTCTAATGGTGAAAACCAAGCGGTGTCAGAACTAAAAAAGTAAAAATAAAAGACGTATCCGAAGGTGAAAACCTCCCTGAGGCACCTAAGGATGGGGTACTTGATCATCTTCCCAGTTATTTTCAAGACAAGTCATCAATGCTTATTAAGCCCACACAACCAATTAATCTAAATACAGAAGAAGCTCCACAAATAGTTCACTTGGCTCAATCATTGTCAACACAAGAAAAGGAGGCATATACCAAGTTCCTACAAAGAAAGAAAATTAATTTTTCTTGGAACTACTTAGACATGCCAGGATTGCACACTATTCTCATTATGCATCATTTGTCCATAGCTCCAGGGATCAAACCAGTAAAATAGAAATTGAGGAAAATGCATCCTCACATAGCTCTCCTCGTCAAAGCTGAATTAGAGAAGCTCCTTAGTGCAGGATTTATAAGAGCCATTGATTATACTGAATGGATATCCAATATTGTACCAGTTTCAAAACATGACAAGTCCATTCGTGTGTGCACAAACTTTAGAGATCTTAATAAACCATCCCCAAAGGATGATTTTCCACTTCCAAACATAGACATGATAGTGGACATGACTGAGGGCTATGAGATCTATTCTTTGATGGATGGCTTTTCTGGGTATAATCAAATCAAACTAGCTCCTGAAGACCAAGAGAAAACTACATTCACTTGTGCATGGGGAACCTATTGCTGGAACCTCATGCCATTTGGATTAAAAAATGCCGAAGCTACATATCAAAGACATATGAGTACTATTTTCCATGACATGATGCATAAGAACATGGAAGACTATGTGGATGACACCTTGGCAAAATCCAAGAAAAGGGATACACACCTTGGCGATTTGGAAGTAATTCTAGATCGTATGGAACAGTTTCAACTCAGATTAAATCCCAAAAAGTGTGCATTTGGAGTCACCTATGGAAAACTCTTAGGATTTATCATTTCAGTTAAAGGAATAGAGGTGGATCCAGAAAAAGTTCAAGCAATAATGGATATGCCACCTCCTAAAAACATCAGTCGAATGAGGAGTCTTCAAGGATGCCTTCAGTCTATAAGGAGGTTTATTTCACAACTGGTTGATAAAGCTCAACCCTTTAATAAGACTTTGTATAAAGGGGTTAAATGTGTTTGGAATGAGGAATGTCAGCAAAGCATGGATCAAATCAAACAATACCTAGCTAATCCTCCAATCTTAATGCCTCCTATTCCAGGAAAACCACTTATCTTATACATCTCAGCAACAAAATCTTCCCTGGGGGCATTATTGGCTCAACTTGATGATACTAGAAGAGAAAGAGCCATATATTACATCAGCTGAACACTTGTTTCATATGAGGTCAACTACACTAGCATTGAAAAATCTTGCCTAGCGGTGGTGTTTGCTTCCCAAAAGTTGTGACATTACATGCTTGCACATATAATACACCTCATAGCTAAAATTGATCCTCTAAAATATTTTCTCGGCAAGGCTACTCTCACGGGTAGACTTGCTAAATGGATGATGATTCTTTCAAAATTTGACATCGAGTATGTTGAGTGTAAAGCCATAAAAGGACAAGCTATCGCTGATCAACTAGCTGATTTTCCCATTCAAGACAATATACCAATTCAAGTTGAATTTTCAGACGAGCACATTATGTATATGACTACAAGAACATGGAAGATGTTCTTTGATGGCTCTTTCATGCACAACGATTCAGGAGCTGGAGTGTTGTTTGTCTCTCCTCATGGGTATACTATTCCTAAGTCCTATAAATTATTGTTCCCATGCACAAACAACATTGCTGAATATGAGGCCTTGAGAAATGGATTGAAAATGGCCATAGAATGGGGAATCATAGAGCTGCACATTTATGGGGATTTGCAATTGATTATCAACCAAGTTAATGAAGAATATCAAACAAAGGATGACAAACTGGTACCCTATAAGAAAATGGTTGATTCATTGCATCGATACTTTACCTTTGTTACATTTCAACAAATCCCTAGAGCAGAGAACAAAGCAGCTGATGCTATGGCTACATTGGCTTCACTTCTTCAGCTAGAACAACATGAGTCCAGATACGAATTCCTGGTGGAAGAGATACGTTACCCTATTTTTGACTCCTCAAAAAGCATGTCATTTGTACCTTGGTTAGCCATGAATCATCCCGCTATGGTGCCATCTATTCATATCTTTGTGATGGTACTATTCCAGAAACCTTCAATCATTCTGAAAGAAGAAACCTAATCTGAAATGCCTCTTGCCACACCCTTATCTCTGGTGATCTGTATAGGAGGGGTTTAGATGGGACACTTCTTAAGTGTTTAGAAAAGGATGAGTCCAACCAAGCATTAGTTGACATTCACGAGGGCATTTTTGGAGGACATTCTAATGGTCTTGCCATGGTTACTTAGGGTAGGGTATTATTGGCCTACCATGCAGATGGATGCAGTAGCTTTTGCCAAATCTTGTGAAAAGTGTCAGAAACATGGAAACTTGATACATGCTCTAGGCAGGGAGCTTATTCCTTCTATTTCTCATTGGCCATTTCAGTGTTGGGCCTTTGACCTTGTTGGATAGATACATCCCAACTCATCAGGTGGACACAAATTCATTATTACTGCTACTAATTACTTTACCAAATGGATAGAAGTTGTCCCACTTTCTGTTGCCTCAAGCAAGATAGTTTCTTTGTTTATTTTGAATCATATCATTTTTTGGTATGGAGTGCCTTTTGAGATAATTATTGACAATGGGGGTCAGCTTAAAAATAAGGACCTTAAACATCTCTGCAAGAAATTTAAGATAAAACAACATTGGTCCTCCATTTACTTCCCGCAAGGAAATGGACAAGCAGATGCTTCAAATAAGACCATTCTCAAGATTCTCCATAGAAAAATTCACAAGAATGCTAGAGATTGGCACTTACAAATAAATCCGGCCTTGTGGGCCTATAGAACAAGTATTTGTACTCCAACAGGGGCTACACCTTTTTCCCTCACTTATGGTGCTGAAGCAGTGTTACCTTTATAAGTAGAGATCCCTTCACTTAGAGTCTCTCTCAAAGGTTTAGTGACAAATGAAGACTACTACGCCATGAGGTTGCAGGAACTAGAACTTCTAGATGAAAAGTGAAAAGCATCCTTTGATCACATGAGAGTTTACCAAAAGCGTATGTCCAAAGCATTCAACAAGAAGGTTCGCCCTAGAGAATTTCAAGTGGGGGATCTTGTTTTGTGAGAAAACCCTAATAACCAACAAAATAGAGAACAAAAAGGGAAGTTTGAACCTAATTGGCTTGGACCATACATCATTATTGCAGCTTTTGCTATTGGTACTTATTTACTATCTGATCCAGAGGGGGAATAGCTCCCTAACCCTATCAATGTTTTGCACCTCAAGAAGTTCTATCCATGATGCCCATTCTGTATGGGGGCATCCTTTGTACATATTTATTGATCCTGAAAAAATCTCCAAAAAAAAATCATATATGATGCTGAAAAAATCCTAAAAAGCATATAAAGTCCTGAAAAAATATAAAAAAATAAAAAAATGCAAAAATATAGAAAAAAGAGCCTTGGTGAAAACCTAGAAACAGGGGCCTTGGTAACAAAAATACAAAAAAATAAAAAAATAAAAAAAAATTCTTCCAAGTGGTGAAAACTTGGAAATGGGCGCTACTTGAGACCTTTGCACCCTTGTCTTTTAGCATGCACTCTCGACACTTAGCCTTTCTCCATCTTGCCTTGACCTTGTTGCCTTGGTTTGGAATTGGTCTTTGTCTTTGTCTAGGGGGCATAACTATGTTAGCTTTGGTCTCTAGGATGTGTTGGTCTTTAGGACATCTTGCAAACGGTGTTTTTCAACACCACCCCAAACAGTGTTTTTCAACACTACCCTAGCGTCAAGTGTTTCTCAACACTTATCAGATATCCTACCCCACAATCTAGAATGATGCGATATTTCTCACTAGCAGATGTGATATTCAAAGATTGATTCTATGACCTACACACACGCACTTAAACACTTGACTCGCTGAGACTTGTTTGACTTTGTTTTCTTTGTGTTGTCTATGATGATTTCTTTGATGAGTGTTCTCTCCCTATGATAGTTTTCAATGATGCATAGCTAGAAGACTGAGGGCATGAGGACATGTTTTATTGCTTTTTCTGCTTGTGGGTATATTTTGTTGGTCCTCATTGTCATTAGCATTTATGCTTGATCCAGTTGACACCCAAGATCTACAAAGTATTATCCTTGATTGTTTGTGAGTGCATGTTTATGGCCATCTTGACCTTCTTGTGTCTTGATGCAAAAATAATCTTGCTATAGCAAACTTAGGTAATCTCACTGCACTAGTCATCTTAACCTACATGTCTTTAATGCCTAGGTGGGATTTCCACATTCTATCTAATATAGATCATATTCAGATTCACATAGTCATACTAGTGTGTATTGTATGATCTTACAAAGCTACCAATAAAGCTCAATGATGATTATTAGATGTCTATTAGCATTGTAACCTTGCAAGTCAACCACTTTTCATAATAGCTTGCATTTTTAGGTTCATGTTAGATTAGTTTTTGCATCTTGCATATGGAGAGAGCTCTCCTTTTATCTTTCGTGAACTAGTTGGTCAACTGCGCTTGCCTTTCCTATTCTCGATCATGTCTTTCACTCCTTGTCTTTCACATCACATCCTTTTCTTGTCATCACACGGGGTTAATGATTCTGAAAATGACCTTTTTACCCCTTTTATAGCATTTTGACTTTTCGACCTAATTTTCAAAACACCTCAGAATTGTGCAAAAATTGCACCCCTAGCTAATTTTGATGTCCTAGATCCATTTTTGGACTTGAAATCAAAATCTAAGTTAATCTTGATAGTCAAAATCACATTTTGAAATTTCACCCTCTTTTGCGCAGTTGGCTGACCATTTGAGGCCTGATCCTTCAATCTTTGTTGGGGCATCTTTATTTCTTCACCCCCATCTCTTTCAACCTTCTAGTCTTTCATTCACCTTGATTCTCTTCATCTCTCTAAGGTTTGACTTCATCTTTTCAGTCAAACTAGGGCATGCCTTCACTTCTTGATGGTTATCCTATCATGTTTCACCTTCGATTATGATTTCTAGTGACTTGATCAAGTTTATCTATTTCCTGCTTCTCCTCTACCTGATTTCGATTTCAATTCTAAGGGGGCGAGTACCTATCAACTTTAATCTATGATTTAGCTTATCATTCAATTCACCTTGAGATTCTTATTTTGAGACTTGATTATCACTTAACAGCAACGGTGTTGGTCTTGTCTTTTGATTCTTATCTCTTATTTTTAGACTTGGCTATCGCTTAACAACAATGGTGTTGATCTTGTCTTTTAGCCAATTTATTTTTGTCCTGGCATGTTCCCAGAATGATCACATGTCTGGATTGTTTTGTGATCCCAAATCAATCTCACATTTCAATTCTTCTTTGACCACATGTGTTTCCCAGAATGATCACACATTAGTCAAAGAGGGGAAAATGTATGCACCCTAAAATGGTTGCCTAGACTTTGGGCCCCCATTGCAACAATTTATCAAATTCCTAAATCAATATTTTCAAAAATCACCATTTTATCAATTATATCAATTTCCTTGATCAAATCCTATTTATCATTTATTCGATTATTCCTTGGGCTAACCATTTTATCCTAAAGTTTTTATTTATTAAAAGAATATTTGCTCCCCTTTTAATAAATAAAAAGCCCCCACCTTTCCTCTTATCCTAAGTTGCACAAATAAAGTACTATTCTTATTTTATAAAAAGAAGAAAAACACTTTTTGTCTCATATGGACACAAAAGTCAACTCTTATTTTCTCATTGGAGGATATTTTGTGCACATGGATTGCTCCTCTTTCAAGCTCCACCATTGATTAAATCTTTTTCCTCTTAATCTCCATGGTCCATTCTTTTTCATTTCCTATAAAAGAAGAGCTATCTTCCTCATTTGCATATCAATATTTTTATGCTAATGTTATGCTGCAGGTTTTTCTAGGTCACTTTGGAGCTTTTGAAGACTTGGAGCATTCTTGGCTTTTGCATCTACATTTCATTATTAGTTTCATCCATGCATAGTAGCTTCATGTTTATGCTTTCATAGTTTAAATTTCCTTTCAAGCTTTAGAATAACTCATCTACCTTAACTAGGAGGCTTGGTAATACTTGTATTTTCCTTTTCATAGCATAGCTTGTACTTTCATTTTCATAGCTTAGCTTGCATCTCTCATTTCTAGCTTGCATATTCATCTTAATCTAGCTTGCATTTGCATTTCATAGTGATTCTTGGGGATATTGGCATTCTTGCCCTTGTCTTCATTTGAATCTCTCATTGTGTGGTTGACTAGCAAGGTCATTAGCTTAATAGATTTAGCTGAGAGCAAACTTCAAATAATCTTGCAACTCCATGCATAGAGAGCTTTAGGTAGCTTTCTAAGGTTTCCTCTTCATGGATTCCCTTGGATATAATGACTTAGGAAGTGCACCATTTGAGTGTGTACACTACTAATAAAACATGAGTAATTTAAAAAGTCTCTTTCTCAAAATTGTATTTTTATTCATTTAAAAAATCTATAATGATATTTTTTTCTTTAGCCTCAAGAAGCATCAAACTATCCATTTCATGTACACATAGAATAACATTTAATAACCATCAAAATGTAGTGGACAAATGTACATAATAAACTTTAAAAAGGAAACAACAACACTCAAAACAATTCTAATTTTTTTTTATCATTATAAGGTCTTGATGTCATGTCATTAAAATATTAAGTAGAAAATTTAGAGTAACATAAAAAGTTATAAAGTTATAAAGTAGATAATAATTTTTTTTAATGATAATATAATTGTACATCAATTGCTATAGTAATTTTGCATAGTGGGAACCAATAATTAAACAAAGTAAATGGTCTTTAGTCAATTGATAAAGTTGTAATGACTTATAAAAAAAACTCACCAATAATCACATCTTATTAGATACAATGAATTGACACCTTCAAAAGATGTTACTAGAATCAAATCATTTTAAGTAGAATAACCTAATATTCTAAGAAGTTGATGCCATGATAACACCTTACTAAAAATTTGAGGCCATAATCACACATTATTAATTGTTATCACTAGCTTGTAGATGGCTTGAAACTATCCATATAATATGGAACTAATAATTAAATAAGGTACATGGTCTTTAGTCAATTAATAAAGTTGAATGACTTTAAAAACTTACCAATAATCAAGTCTTATTGAATACAATGACTTGACACCCTAAAAAATGATATTAGAATCAAGTCGTATTAAGTGCAATGACCTAATATTCTAAAAAGTTGACATCGTGGACACACCTTACTAAAAATTTGAGGTCATAATCACACAACTATTTGTTATCACTAACTTGTAGATGGCTTTAGATTATCCCTATAATGTATATATATAATAACATTTATATCCACCTAATTAAAATGGAGATTTATCCATGGAAAACTAATTAATGAATGACACTTGTAAAAAAATATAATTAATTATAATAAGAACTTGATATTATGTCATTGAAAATATTAAGCAATAAATTTAAAGAAACATAAAAAAATAGGAAGTTATAAAGTCGATAATAATAAAATCTTATATCAATTGCTATAGTATTCTTGGATAATAGAAACTAACAATTAAACAAGGTACATGATTTTTAGTCAATTGATAAAGTTGGATGGCTTATTAAAAATTCACAAATATTCAAATCTTATTGAATGCAATGAATTGACACCCTAAGAATATGATATTAGAATCAAATTGCATTAAATGTAATTAACTAGCATTCTGAAAAGTTCAAACCATAATCAAACTTTGTTAATGACAATGGCTCAACACCTAATTAAAAAATATTTAAAAAACTAACACCAATCATGAATTGTTGATAATGTTGAAAGATTGATAAAAATAATGTCCAATGAAGTTTTATCATACCATATTAAATACAATAACCTAATACTCTAGAAATTTAAAGCTATAATCAAACTGAGTAGGTATAAAAAGACACAAAACCCACACATTTGAGCTCTCTTAGGTTGGGGTCTCCTAGAAAGGAGCTTCCTATAAAATAGAGTTGGAGCCACTTGCTACTTTTTAGAAATATTTTAAAGGGTTGCATGGTCCTATGAATTTCATGGTCTAGTTCAGCTTAAAATTTTAAGCTCCAAAATTTAAGGAAGTTGGTGGTCGCATGAAAATAATAACCTTGTCTTCTATACTTTGTGCATAAAAAAATAAGTTAAAAAATTCATTTCCCTTCAAAATTATTTTTTAAGAAAAATATGAAATTAAAATTTTTGACAAGTGGCAAAAAGCATTCCTAGATGGTGGGGCAATTTCTAGCCCCACCCCTTTTTCACCCGCTTAAATATGCAATGCTAAAAAGTAGGAGCTCCTACTTTGAAGGAGAAGATTCCAAATAATTATGTAGCAAAACAAAAAAATTGTTTATGGGACCACCCTCTTCCTCAAAAATAGAGCTTAAGCCCCCCTCATGGGACCCCTGCCTTACACATCCTTCCCACCAACACATGCTTTTAAATTTTGTAATGAATATAGCCATTCATTCCACATCAATTGCCCAGACCATAATAAAATGCATGAATATTCTTACATCATCTCAATTTCAATTCCTTCATTTGTTAATGATAATCATGTACACATGGCATCTTTCTAGTTAAATGTGCCCACCTGTTTTACGATGCCACATGGCATATAATTCATGTTTTTTAATTATTATATTACTATTACTAGCACTATATTAATAAAGTATATTTAAATATTTAAATATTATCTTGTATAAATAGTTATTATAAAAAGTTTGTTTGATCATCATATTAAATCATGTCATATTAATTGGACTTTAGAATTTCAAATTAATCACGTAGTTTAAATTAATAGTTATAAATTTTCTTTGAATGTCATTTTATGTTATAAAGTTTAATAAAATTTATTAATGTGAAATAATTAATAATATCAAATTTAGTAAAAAGGTGTATTAAACTAGATTTGATTATAGAGAGCTCAAATTTCAAGTCTAATTTTTTATAGCTTACACAAATTTTCTTCTAATTTTTTTGAACGAAGTACTTGTAGTTGTAGATTTGTTAAAATAGATGGCAAGGCAAATAAAATGTTTATGTCATAATCATGATTATTTATTATGATGTCATATATGTGTTCAATCATATAGTTTTTGAGTCAAACTTATTAATCCATTTTCTTAACTAATGATTCATGCAAACCTCATTCTCATGAGTATCAATGTTCTAGACTTAGACCTCATTACTGTTGGAAAAATGGTCAGCGCTCCCCTTGGTACTCGTGGCATGGCTTAACCACCTCTTGTGTCTCCTATAAGTGCAGTGGATGTATCAAGCATTAACAGGTCGATCTTTTGGTGCAACGGCGACTACTACTTCTAACAAGTGGTATCAAAGCTTGGTCACGGGTTCAAATTCCCTCGGGTAACATTGAGGGGGAGATTGTTGGAAAAATGGTCAGGGCTCCCCTCGGGATTCATGACATGGATTAACCGCCTCCTGTGTCTTCTATAAGTCTAGTGGTTGTATCGGGCATTAACAGGTTGATCTTTTGGTGCAACGACAACCACTACTTGTAACAATTACATTTTATCTATGATGAGCATGAATGGTTTCCTTAAAACTCATTGTACCTAAATGAAACTCAACCCATCTCTCATGAACATGAATAATCCACTTGATAATCAATGAATCTATGGAATGTTTATAGATTCAATAAGAAAGCAAATGATATTAAGATATTAAAATATTATTTTTTAATTAAAAGAAGAAACTTTGTACTATTAATGAAAGAAATATTAATCTAATTGTTTGTACATTGAGAGAGTGGAGATTCAAGTATGTCTATCACCACAATCACAACAACACAAACTTTTGCATTTAATATTTTCTATTTTGTTTTTTTGGAAAAAAAAGTTGTGAATGCTAGCAAAAGCAAGTAATAGAATTGGCACTACTTTAAATATTGTGGTGTATCTAGTCTTTTTCTCAGTCCTTATTTGCACATATACAATTATTTGCACTACACAACAATTTTTATAACAAAAAGTGGCATGAAGCTAAATGTTGCAATAAAATATACAACCACACTTTGAGCATTATAAAATTCAAGAAAATGGTTGTAAGGGATGACAAGGAAATATTCAATTAATTAAAGTTGGACATTGTGAACATATTGAATCAAGTTGTGACATTCTTTTTTCAAGAAAGCAAATGATGGAAGAAAATACTTTTATGATTAGAAGAAACATATCAACAATAAGTGAGTTCAGTAGCTAAATTGAAGAGAAAATGACTAAAACAAAAACATTGCCACCCAAAAGAAAAAATTTTAAAGTGATTTTCCAAACATTAAATAGGATAAAGTATTTAAATATTTTTGCCTTTACTCTTTATTACTTAAGAAGTAATTTTGTGAAATAGAAATCTTATGTTGAATTTTACATCAACACCCTAAAGTTTGTAACAAATAGAGCTACGCCAACATGTTGTATTTTTCATTTTATAAGCTAGAATGATTATGATATGTTTGGTTTAGATTTGAAGTTCAATTTTTCTAAATATTTAACACTATTTTAGGTGGTTAGGTAAGTGATAGTACATTCAAGGTTCATTCAACCATGAAGTCACAAGTGCAAATATTAATAAGCACCAAAGACCCAAAACAAAGGAGAAAATCATGGAAACCAAAGGCATTGAGTAGCCCCTAATTGAAAAATGCATATAGAGGGAAACCACATGTTAACAAACACTAACAAAAGGAGCTAATGCTTTGGGCATAGTGGCAAGCATGTGATAGCATTACCTTTGCCATGTATGGATATTCTAGGTGAAAAATGTATGTAAAGGGATGCCACATGTTGGAAATGACCAACAAAAGGAGATAATGCTTTACACATAGTGGTGAGCATGTGATAGTGTTACCTTTGCCACCTACAACTATTCTAGATAAAATATTTTATTTTTTTTCAATTATAGTTGTTGATGTTAAGAATCATTTTGTTCCTGCACTTTGAGCTTGTTATAATTCACAAACTCAATAAATTGACTATCTAATACAAGAATCTAATTTACAAAAAAAGTGTGTAGAAGTGTCTAGAACATTAGTAACTTCTAAATTATTTATTAAGTTAATGATTAATAATGTGAGTGGCTTTAAATATCCATAGAATATAGACACAAAAGAACATTTAATATCCATATCCATATAATCATTAGTAAATTGTCATTCATTAAAATAATGACAATGAATGCACTAATTTGACATCATGTCATTGGAATATTAGGGAACACCTTTTAAGTGACATAATTTTATTTTTTAAAATAGTGAAT